>PQWD01005763.1:0-132746 GCA_019425675.1 Leucinodes orbonalis
ATTCAATGATAAAAGTGGAATACTCAGAACAAGTTGTCTAGGTAAGACCGCAGTGCCAGATATCGTCCCGCGAAGAGTGCTATTTACTTTTGTGTTTCGGATGAGGGCACTGTAGTTAGTAAATTAACGGTATAAGAGACCAAACATCTGTTGTCATGATGGGCGCAGTGCGGCATTGATGGAGAATAACTGTTTATCAGTGTTGGTCTCCTTCCATGTCGCTTCGTCATGATCAGGCGTACCACTTACCATCAGGGGAACGTCCTGACCCCCTTGGTCACTTTGTAGATAAAAACCATTAAAAAAAACATTTAACGTAGCTTAATATGACATCATTACGCCAATAATCAGGGTACGCATTGTTATGGTAGCCGTATAGTACAGACGTTGTGTCGTGAACTGCACGATCGTGTTTTGTTTGTGTAATATCTGTCCCATAGACGCGACGTGGAAAATTCCCTGACAAATGAGACTCAAGCTCCGACATGCATACAACGAGATGTTTAAACGCGAGTGGCGGGAGAAGGATATAATAGTTAGTAGTACTAGCTGTTTATGAATATAGTACTTGTAGTCTGTAAAGCAAGGAATAATTTGGTCTTATACTCGTGAAAAACTAGAGTGACCGACATAGCCCACAGGATAAGCAAGTTGAAGTGGCAGTGGGCAGGGGCACATAGTGCGTAGAACCGCCGATGGCCGATGGGGCGGAAAGGTTCTCGAGTGGCGTCCGCGTAACGGAAAATGAAGCGTAGGCCGACCCCCAATCAGATGGTCTGATGATCTGGTTAAGGTGGCAGGTAGCAGATGGATGTCAACTGCAAGGGATCGGTCCGCGTGGAAATCATTAGGGGAGGCCTTCGTTCAGCAGTGGACTTTCTAGGTTGTAATGATGATGATGATGATGATACTCGTGAAAGATATTTTTTGTCCATACTGACACCGTAACGTCCTCAAAAGTTTGACTGATGGTGCGGCTTGCAGTTTATGGTTTGTGTTGTAGTTTCTAGATGTTTATTTTTGTCTTATGTTGAAGAAAGCGCAAAAATTTTCAAGATTGGGTGTTTTGGTCGGATTCCACAACGTTGGTTCAAAAAGTGATGGCAGGTTGCCGGAACCCGTTTACCATTTAGTTCTAAGTAAGGCAAAAAAGAGTGCTTAGTATTTTTTCTTTTCTAGTCTTATCGCCGATCTATTTATGACTCCTTCTCAACCAGCTTTTTGTCCAGACTTGGCATAATTATGCTATTGATACAAAAGAAGTGCACTTAGCACCCGTGAGATTAAAATCCACGATTTCCGAATAGAAGTGATTTGAACTCAGTCCACAAACTACTAGTATACGGAAGCAGTTCAAATTAAAGGAACATTTGCATTTTATTCTCGTTCTTGCGCAATCTCTGCTGCATCCACAATTTGACAAAAACGGTGACTTAATTGCTTTTTGTGCAAAAACTTCACTACAAAGCAAACAGTCCTTGCTAATAATGGCGATCGTTAGAGAATGGAATAGAATTACTTAATCTCAAATATATTTATCAAAATAAATCTTTTACAAGATATATTTCTATCTATCTATCTAGAAATAGATAACGTAATAGAATTACTTAATGTCAGAACTCAAAATATTTTTGCTATAATAAATCTTTTACAAGATACATTTGATTCGCCATTAATATAATAATTTTTTAGACTACCGAGTCAGACAAAGTCGGATCTCCAAGAAGACCTGTCAAAAAACTCGATAATCACTGTCCATTTTTTTATAATATTGGATACAGTGTTTTGTCTAACCTGTCTATACCCACCTGGAGGTTCTTCAACCACCATACCAAATAAGTCAAACTTAACGTAAACAAGCTTATAGTCCCCCACTGGAAAGGTTTGCTAAACTTTTCCGTGTAATAAAGAGGTAGAATCACGGAGCCTGATTTATAACGCTTTGGGACTTGCGAATTATGTTTTGCGATTAGTCGAGCCGGATTGAAACTGTAAGAGACAATTTTATTTTTATTGTCGGTGCTTTATGGTATAGCCGTTGGCGTCCAGTTGAAGTTAAGCAACGATTGCAAATCGAGCTCACTTTTCGGATCTTTCAAAACTTATTACAAACGTCATTTACTGAAATTGCAAAAAGAAAACAGGATTATTGAGATGAGTATCGAATATATATTACTATGTTTATATGTTTCAAGTTATTTTATAAATATATAATAAACTATATACAGGATGTTACTATCATATTTATGTACTCATAAACGTTTTAGGAAATAAATTATAAACAAATAAATTATAGCATTGCATTGACCAAATTCGATAATTTGACTTTTAAGAGGATATCAAAGACTTGCCTTACACCGACGTAACAAAATTGTCCTACAAACGGAACTAAGGACAAAACCTTGAAAGCATTATTTCGCGCCACTTCCTGAACGATCTACCTTAATATGTTATTATCGTTCGCATACAAAACGATGTTAGCGTACCACCAATACTAAATTGCACCTTAACATCGTGCAGAAGAGTCGTTATTCCGTTACGTGGTTAGAATACTCTTGCTGATTTAAAGCGCGAGTTGTTTGGGGTATTTCGGTTCTCGAATCACCTTATTACAGCTTCCACGGTAACAATAAGTGTGGCCATTTCCATAGCATTAAAAGTTGCTCTTTAACATTATTCTGATATATGGCAGTCAGAATAAGAACCTACATTAATGCAGCTCACTTTTCTTAGTCGGATTATCAAAACACTCATGGCCATTTTGCTTACATGCAGTTAAAATATTAGGAAATACAAAATAAATAAATAAAATTGCCTACAATAATTGGTAATATTTTGGTTTTGATATTATAGAAAATAAATTTACAAATACCTATGTCGATAAAAAAAATCTTAATGACTTTCAAAAAAAAATACCATAATGCTAGACCGACTTTGATGGGTTTTTAACTGATAGAAAGTGAATGTCATAGACTTACTTAACTCAGGCATTTTTATTTTCACACGGACGAAGTCTCTCAGCTTATATTTCATAAAAAGACGATACTGGCTATATCAAAAGGATATTATGCTCGTTTTGCCTCTTATCATATTCATTTATATCTATGAATAGGCCGTAAAGTATGGCCGTTATCGGTACCTAGACGTAGAAATATCGCACCCTATCCTTAAGGATATTGCGTCGTTTTGTTTACGCGATAAATCAGCAAGCGTCAAATGAAGCTATTTGTTGTGCCCAGTGCTGCTGAAATATCGATTGATTATCGATAGTTGACCTTGAAAATCATCTATACTATGGGAAGGTCTATCAACAGTGTTAATATTATCACTACTATACTATCGATAGTTTTGGCAATACCCAGAACTAATAGTATCGATGTCATTTTTACAATAAGCTTCAATAGTATCGATGCTTTAGATCTTATCGATAGTATCGAAAGTATTTTTCCGTATCAGTAGTTTTTACTTTTACTGGCGGTTTTAAGAGATCGAACATCTTTAGACGGGGTGCCGGGCGGCATTCAAGGAGATAATAACTGTCTATCGGTTGTTGTCACTTACAATGCCGCTCTGTCAGAGTTAGGCGTATCACTTACCATTAGGTGAGTGTCCTGACCGCCCTGTACATTGTTACACAAATAATCCTGTCGATATTGATAGTGGACTATCAACTGGCAACCCTAATTCGGCCCGATTCGGCAGTGTTTTATTGAAGAGCACGTCTTTGATGCCGGGTGACCTTAGGGATTAAACAATAAATTGGAAATCCAAGATGGAGAAGCTTTACGGGGACAGTAATGAACGGAGGATAAGCAAGGAGTATTAATGTTATCGCTTTCAAAGCTTAGACCGTCTAAGTTTTGTCCGAATGTATTTTGCACTATGAATTAGTAATTTGACTCTCTAAAATATAAGTGAACGGGACTCGCCTGGTGGTAAGTGATACCCCTGACCATGAATAATGCAGTGTTGAAAACAATTAATAACAGTACGTAGTAATTATTAAACCTGGTGATGACATCTGATCATCATCATTACAGCTTAAAATGTCCTCTACTGAACGAAAGCTTTCCCAAATGATTTCCACGCGGAAGCATCCTTAGTAGTTGACGTCCATCTGCTACTCTCTATTCAATCTATGGTAGTCCATTTTGCACCAGATATACCGGTCCTCCGCTTTCCTAATCTCCATCCATCCATCTGCTACGAGTCACCTTAACCAGATCCTCGGTTATCTTAATTTGGGATAGGCCTACGCTTCTGTCCTAAGTCATGTAGACGCCACTAGAGAACCTTTTCGCCCAATCAGAATTCCGCTCTACATACTATGTACTCTGCCCACTGTCACTTCAAATTGCTTATCGCATAGGCTACGTCGGTAATTCAAATCTTCCTGTCACCTAGGGAAACACCTAACGTAATAACATATTCTCTTTTGAATTCGTATAAACTAATGTTTTTATGTTTATTTTGAGTCAAATTAAGAAATATTATACCAAGCTTATTATCTTGTTTATGCTGGGTCTGAGTGAAACAAAGTTAGAACAGTAACATCGGTTAGGCAGTGGAATTTTCCAATTACGTTTCCATCTGTCCTCCGTCTTACGTTAGGTGACCTAATTTCGTAAAAAACACAGTTGCGCCCTTCTGTGACATCTTGCCTATGGTTGTTTGTATTTATGTAAAGGACTTTCATTTGTTTTGGTCTAGGTTATAATAATGTATCGGATAATTTAAGCATTATTGTATGATTATATAACCTTATAAAAAAGTTGTTTCTAAACATCTCATTGAGTCACGAAGATTTTTTGTTTGTACGTAGTATTACAAGTTTAACCGAAACATAAACCCACCATAGCCAATAGGGTTTTTTGGAATGGAATGCCTGTTTCCTGCAGAGCTATGTTATAGGCTGATGATAAACCCTATAAAAGCGAGGACCCTAACAATTTCAACCGTTATTATATTGTAAATGCACCAAAAGCTCGTGCTAACTTATAACGCCGAACAAAGCCTTCTACATTTTAATTCTCTCCTTTGAAAAGGTTTTCGATAAAACTTTTTTACTCCTCTCACAAAGCGACGTATAAAGCCTTTATTGTTGAAGTTCTTAGCCCCGCTGTCCAGTCACTTATCTAAAGATAAGCCTTTGAGACGGACTGCGGAAATACTATAACTAGACCTATGCAGAGGAGTGCAAAACGTTACATCTTTGTTAGGCTATTGTATTTAAAAAACCTTTATTAAGGTTTCGTAGTTTTTGTTCGATAAACATATGTGCGATGAATGGAATGTCGACTGAACGATTGTGCGAATAGAGTTTTACTCGAAACAAATACCTATTTATAAAACAACTTCTTCATTATTATTGAGCCCTAATGAAAATGAAAATTAAAAGTGTTTATTCAGTTTAGGTCCTTATAGAACACTTATGAATGTCAAATGAAGCTACCACTGGTTCGGGAGGTAGTTTTCCAGCCACAAAACTCAGTAGTTACTCTTTTCAAAAAAAATGTGTTGAATACAGATTCATTCAAGAAATTCCTAGAAATCTATTCCGTATTCATCTCCTTGTCTTATTTGTAGGAACATTCAGATAATTCCTAGTGTTAGACTTTTGAAACCACCTTATGGATCCTGACGTATTTTTTATAAGGTATGCCATAGTGGTTAAAAAAAGCAAATGCTGTGGTAAATAGGATCTTTCGACTGGAATGATAACACAGTCTTATAGAACTAGCGTAAGACCCCCTTTCTCCGTCCTTTTGTGTCTTAGATGAACAATAAACTGTACATCACGAAGAAACGTCAACCAAAAAATGTCCGAGCCGCACTATGAGCACCCTACTATGGTTATTATAACATGTAAAATTAAATGAAAATTCTGCTCAACCGATGTGATGGGCAGAGTTTGGCCGCGGATTACTTTTGAGAGAGTTTATGCGACAAGTTAGTTTTTTTTACGTCCTGTTTTATAGCCCTCACCTGAAAAGGGATGTTAGGTCTCATATACCCGGTAATTTTACTAGCTACAATGCCCTCATCCCGAAACACAAAAGTGCAAAACATTCCTATTTCACGGGATGATATATGTGGGAGTACCAGCCTAGATGACTCAGTATTAAGTCTACCACCTCGTAAAAAGTTTGTAGTTAGGCAGGATGGGTCGGTTTAAAACCCGGAAGCGGGAGATGGTTTGAAAATGCTATAGCAAATAGTAACCCTAATTCTTACACCATAAACTTGAAGGTTCAATAGCATTGATCATTGCCAAGTATCTCGACACAGTTCATGTACTTGTGGTAATCTATCAATTGGAATATACTTTTTCCCGAGAACCACCACGGTAACGGTTTTTCCGCAAGGATGAATATCATGTTAGAATGAGTTACTATTGTTAGAATTCACATAATAACAGAATTCTATAAATCGAAACAAAATTCCTGGACTCGCTCACAGAGGGTTCCGAGAAATTAAAAAGTAATCGCGAATCTTCCCAAAATTACGTTTGTAAAATTAATCTTACTTCACCAGTAAAAAAATGCGCTCAAAGATCTTTCTCAGTTTAAAGGCCATGCAACTCATTGCTGAGACTTCTGTCTTGCCAATGTTTATGAATGATGCAAATGGCGGTGCCAATTAACACCAAGAACTAAAAAACGACGATTGTTCATTCGATAAACAGGTGACTCTATAATCTAGGCCACACTTCACGGCTTCCAAGCCATGATGTAGACCCAACTATTGGTAAAAGTACTCGTAAGAAATATTCAACTCGAAACTTGAATAAGTGACGATAAAGTGAGATCGATATACGATAGTAGCTCTCATTTTCTAGTTTAGTCACGTCATCATATTTATCACAGGGCTCGTGTGACGTCACTGTATTCGCTCCCTGCGAGAGTTATTAACTTACATAGGTTTTTGCTAACATGTGGCCAACACTGGCTTAATAAAGTTGTAACAGCCTACATTTTTTAACATCAAATAATATATTACTACTAGTTTTCCCCGTGGTATAAGATATTCTACGTACTGAAACAAAACCTAAAATCGCTTCGATAAGCCACGTTAATGCGACAGTTCGCACAAAGTGTATGCGCGCCGCGCGTACAACTATGGTTTATTTTCCAAAAACAAGTTTTTCTAAAGTAAAAGTAGACAAAAAAAGTCCGGTCCAAATCGGTGCAACCGTTTGAGAGATTACCCGGAAAAAAGGAGGATTTTTTGTTTTAAATTATTTTTGTATAAAATTGGAGTGCCTTTTTTATATTGAAATAATTGAAATAACCTTTTCCACTACATGCATAAAAATATATATCGGTACATACAAAAAACAACACTTTTTTTAACTGTTCGTCTGTTTGTTCCGGGTTATCTCTGAAATGGCTGGACCGAATTAGACGGGACTTTTATTGCGGGTTAGCTGCTGTAATAAGGAAAAACTTAGACCACTTTTATGTATTAAAAACCTTTTTAAGGCAAATAAACTCATGTTGCACCTTGTGTAGCAATTTTAGCTAAAACTCTGGATAAACACAAAGGCTACGTTTTACTGCAGAAAAACATCTTATAACGCGGACAACGCCGCGATGCACGCCTAATTTATTAGTTAAATAAATGAGGTTAATAGATATTTGAAATATGGTTAAATTTGTATAGAATCCAGAACTGTTGATGAAATAGGCACCTCCTCACCATCCAAAGGATCATTAAATTATAATAAACTGTGGGTAAACTTCACGCAGCGGGCATATAGCGCACTGCGCGTTCAATACAATAACGCGTTCAGGATGTGAGCAACATCGTCTACCTCGTTATTGTAGTGCTTCGTCTATGTTTGCCGAAGCACGCGCAGACTGCTTTTATACAATGAGGAAGAGATGCGGCGCGCTGTGGGCGCGAACACGCGCTGCACCGAACACCGTCCTGAGCGGGTTGGCTGACCGGTGGGACTCTCCATTATTACATCATTGGTCACGGCTTTCAGCGCCTGCAACTACATACATCTTATGTTAATCAGTTTCTGACCCTAAAATGACTTTTTTACAAACTATTTATTTATTTATAAATTTATTTCTAACTATGGATTCCTATCTGAAAATAAAGTTTATTATTATTATAATCATCTTAACACTAACCCGGTTGCTCGTAAGCCCCTTAATTGTCCCCGTTACCTAATCGCACCTGTGCCCCATTAAAGGCACTTCATCGGACGTTAATCTCCCGTTCATCCAGCTAATCCGCCGGTCGTCCATCATGGTTACGATTCTGCTGACTCACTCGCTCTATATTCCGGTACTCATCGGGATTGCACGGCGTATTACTACTCGCAGGAACTTTTAGAACACAATAACCAGAAATAATTTTTATTATATTACAAAATCCTATAAAACTAATAAATTAACGACCCATTTGGTGTAGCGGTGCTTCGGCTGCTACACCAAGGGTTCCGGGTTAGATCCCCGGGCAGTACACACATTTGTGTGCAGGAACAATATGAATATGTCTGTTTGTAATGGTCTCGGTGTTTTCTATGTATGATATATATGTATTTACAAAAAAAATATGTAAGTATGGATAAACATACTCACATATTTTTTTTTGTAAATACATACATAGAAAACATCCAGACCGTTACATACATGTTCATGCACACAAATGTTTGTACTGCCCGGAGATCGAATCCGGAACCCCTTGGTGTAGCAGCCGACGTCTCGACCATTACACCAAATGGGTCGTCTATACCTACGGGTAGGCTCGTCTGGAGTGTTGACGGAAATCAATGACTGTCTACTGTTATTAATTTTCTTCAACACTGCATTTGTCTTGGTCAGGACCACTTACCACCAGATGAGCGAACTGACCGTCCAATGTACTTAAACTTTATAAAATATTCGAAGATAAATTATGTGGATTCAATGATGTGGACTGTTGCCTTTCGATCACGAGGTTGTAGGTAACCGCTATTACGGTGAAGGAAAACATCGTGAGGAAGACTGCGTACGCTTGCGAAGAGATTCAAAGGTTGTGCGTAAAGTTTGCCAATACGTACTGGACCCGCATGGAAGACTAGTTCCTATACACCCTTTACGGGTAGTCTCATGCCGCTCAGTAGGGACGTTTATTGAGCTGATGGTGATGTGATAAATTATGGAGGATAATCTGGCCGTGTAACTGTACAAGCTAATCGAGTTCTGTTAATAATGCTCAGTAAGGACGAACGTTGGCATCAATTTGCGTTGTTTAATTGGCAATTAAGTTGCAAAACCACGTAGCGATACAAACTGGTGGTATTAGAGCCAGTGCGTAAGCGTGAATGCCTGTTTAACTTAAAAATAAGTTTTGAAACTGCCAGTACATTTTAAATTAGCTTTGCAGCACTTTATAAGGAAATTTTCAATTCAGTGTAACTTTCAATTAAATGCAACCATTCCGTCTCCGATAGTACCTCGTATGTTCTGAGTTAGCAGGTAGTAAAATAATTAAAAGAAAGAAATTTATTTATTTCACTAAAAAAATTCACATCACAAGATAGGAAAATGCATTTATGACATTTCACAAAAGTAAAGAAAAATCTGATCAAGATGAAAACTTAAAAGAGTGAAAATAAAAATTCCAATGTATGTTTGGTGAAATATTAAAAAAGAAAATAATAATAATAAATGCTTTATTTCATAGCTTAGGTATACTTTTACATTACATTGCATTTAAAATGTCTATGCAATTGTATTGTGTTTGTGCATGCGTGCGTGTGTGTATATGTATAAATGCGCGTTTTAAGTATGCTTAATAATGTGTTCAAGATCGCTGTAATTAATCGTCATAAGGTGTTCTACTAGTACTTTTTTGCATTAAAATATGATGAGTGAAGATTAAGGGTTTTATTAATTGCATAAATTATAAATTTGAATAAACTTTAAGGTCTGTTGATTGTGTACTTTGGCAAATCCCAAAGAAGTATTTAGCATTTATCAACTCGCTCACTGGCATTGTATTAATTAAAACTTTTACGAGTCGCTTCATTTAATTTCTGATTTATCCCGGATTCAGTTAAAGTTATGGACCATTCCTTTATTTATAGATAGTAGTGTATTGTGTATCCATATTGTTACAAACTTGGATTTATGTAATAAATATTGACGAGTGTAATTGCTTATAACAAACGTAAGGTTTCCTTCGCGACGTCGGTCGATGAAACGAATATTTTTTTAGATTGATGCATTCCTAAGAATGCCAAATTGAATTTACGAATGACTTTAACTTGTGAATTCGGTAGTCTTTTTTTCTCCCTATCTAAGAAGTTACTATTTGGTAAGTACCTAAGTTACTATAATTGTAGGTGGCAGACTCGGCACTGAGTTGTCTAGGTAGGTACCATCGCAGTGCTAGATATCGACCCGTAAAATAGGAATGTTTTGCACTTCTGTGTTTCGGGACGAGGGCACTGTAGCTAGTAAAATTAAGGGTATAAAATAATTAACATCTCTTGTCTCGGGTGACGGGCGCAGAGCAGTGTTGACGGAAAAATCATGTTGCTGTTTTTAATTTCCTTCTGCTTCTGTCATGGTCAGGCGTATCACTTATCACTAGGCGAGCGCACAGACCGTCTTATACACTTATGGTATAAAAAATTCTTAAGCTTAGCAAATTAACATATGTTAGGCCCCAATGTTTATCGAATAAACTTAAATAATTATACACGTTTACGTTCATTAAACATTTAAATTTAATTTTTGATATGAGTCTTAGTAGCCCGAATAAACACATTTTATTATTTTTTTTAAGTTGGCCGCACCGAACAAAACAATCTATGGTCAAATAAAATTTGATACCATCCAAGATTCCTGTGTAAAAAAACTAACATTATAGTATTTCTGATACGGATTCCCATGACGGGCAAAACGCACTGAACTTAAAATTTCTTTTTCGCTTTTAAATTTCGGACTACCATCTTGTATTAAGCAAAATTTAGTAATGGTGAAACAGCATTTTATTTTAGCACTTGGCATTTCACCAATCAGCGTCTAGAACCCCAACCTTGTAAGCCATATTTTAAACGTCTCCGCGGAAACTGATTGAAAAATAAAGCCGATTATCACGTCAATAACTGTGGGTTCAGTATATTTATTTTATAATGACATCCGAAGTATATTTAAAGCGATAAAACCAAGGTTTTATAATAATAAAAAACACACAACATTTGGTTTTACTATTTTCAAAAAAGGGTAAAGATGTTTATATTTGATAATTTTACTCTATTTTACAAAAATCATTTTTCGCCTATCGGCACATGAAGACGTCAGTGGAATTTTATGAATGAAATAAGTCAATAATACAAGATATAAACTAAGTTTTGCTTACGACCAGTAGAGGCGATAGGGGCGAAATAATGTGAGACAGGACAAATAATACAAACACTAAAAGAGTGTATAAATAGGCCTTAGTCATCCACGCGGGCCGAGTGCGGATTGGCCGAATTCACGCTCAAACATTGAATCACTTCGCAGCCGTGCTCTGCTTTCCTCACGATGAAAAGATAACAGGGTCCGTGGCATAGTATAAGGTGGCGTGACGTGATATTGAACCTGTACCCTCCAGATCGAAAGGCAACAGTCTACACTAATTAGCCACCGTCGCTCCCCAGCTATTCTGTTGTAATCTAATTATAATCTGGGAAAATAATATAAACTGGCCTTCCCAAACTATGACTATTCAGAAAACAGTTATTTAGTATAAATCAGTATATGGCAGTGGTACTCACTTTTTAGGGCGCTCAGACCAGAACACATTTTTATATTATTTCCAAAGGTCCGCTTCAATCTGAACCACGTTTTAAGTTCCTAACGTGCAGAGTGTTGTATACTACTTAACCTTCTCACGCGACTGACTAAAATGGCACAGCCACTGACCAATAACGATACAGATAGAAGACGCACCGTGCGCTAAGTATGCTGATTGGTCAGTAGCATTTCCCAGCGAGCATTATAACGTATGTACCTACTATACGGGGAAAGATTAGGAGCATCATTTCGACAAGCCCTCTTATAGGTTGCGGTACTCTAAAAATTAGACGGGGAAACTCTTACGAAATTCGCAAAGCTTTCAGAAACTGGTTCAATATTTCACTTGACGGAAATTAATTTCACTCGGCGTACAGTCAACGGCGAAGTCGATTAAGTAGGCTTCGGAAATATTTTATTTCCGAAGAATTTGTACCGATCGTGGTAACTGTTTAAATTTCGAATTTGATTTATTTCTTTTCAATATTCAAACAAAATTATTTAGGATTATTAATAAAGCTATCAGACGAATGACGATGTTCTTACAGAACCATTTATTTTTCTATCAAATTATCTTGTAGCTCCTTTGGTGTTGCAAATGTCCATGGGCGGCAGTATACACTTACCATCAGGTGATCTGTCTGCTCGTTTGCCCCCTATCTTATAAACAAAAATCAAAGGTAATATTTTAAGTTTGCAGGCTCGATAGCGTAACGGCTAGTACGTTCGCTTGCATATCATTTGGGCTGATGATAATGATAAATCCACCATTATTACATATATAACAAAAGCTGTACTTAATTAGCGTACGTAGAACGGGTGAAAACTCACAAAACAATACATAAATCTAGTGTCTGCGCGTACTACGTTCGGGCGGATAAAACAAAACGGACGCCATGACACTTCACTTTCCCGCCAAGAAAACTAGTGCGTAGTTCAACATAGATTATACATAAATCAGGCGACGTCCACCGGTCAGCGGACAGCCGGTAATGAGACCGAGGGCAGGCAGCGTGTCCGACCGTCTGTCACCCATTCAGTCTGGGAAATCGAGTTTTCTCGATTAAATCATAGAGGAATATATTAAAACGGAATGGCGAGTAGTTACTCCGTTTGAATTTCGAATATTTGTTGAATATTACATTAAAAAAAAAAATTTGCAACTTGGCATTGCATTTTTAATTTTGGCGACACATCTGGTGTCATGGTTGAGCCATCGGCTACTACACCAAGGGTACCGGGATCGATACCCGGGCATTACAAACATTTGTGTGCATGAACATGTTTGTTTGTAGTGGTCTGGCTGTTTTCTAAGTATAATATGTATTTACAAAAAAAAATATACAAGTTATCCATTGTTTAGTATCCATATTACAGGCAAATGCTTAGTTTGGGGCTAGATGGCGTCAGTGGCGTGTTAATGTCAGTGGATATTTGTTGTTACATTTATTATTTACTAGCTGACCCCGACAGACTTCATCCTGTCAGAAAAAATTGTAATGTGGCAGTATTTTGTTCCTACCTTTTTTATATTCTTTGCAAAAATTATCCTGAACAGAACCGTCACTCTGGTAATAATTCGGTGTGAATTAAAAATAATTAAATAAAACACTATAAGTATTTAAAAGTATGTAATTTTAATGAACTTTATATTATAAAAGCAATAAAGCTCAAATTGATTCTACGTTTTAGTTAGAAAACGTTTGTATGTGAAAAAGAAAGAGGCTGTTTTTAGGGTTTTCCCGGCAATTATTCGATTTTTTCTCGCCGTAAGAACCATCCTTGGACTTCAATGAACATTTTAAAAAAGAATTGGCCAAATTGGTCCAGGCGTTGTCGAGTTATGCGCTTACCAACACATTTTGCGATTCATTTTTATATTATAGATTATTCCTCGGGTTGGAGGTTGAGAAAATTAATGCCATCAATATAAAGCCGTGATGTGTGACCTCAAGTAGTTAAGTTTTATTCAAACTATGATTTTTCTTAATACTATGGATTATCAAAGTTAATGGCGTATACGTATAACGTAGTAGTAGCTACTTATAATCCCTGTTACTTGAGATCATCATTATCATCATCAGCTCATTGAAAGTCCCCACCGAGGGGCACGAGCCTACCCGTATAGGGTGATAAGGCCTTAGTCGTCCACGCGGTCCCAGTGCGGATTGGACGACTTCGCGCACAACCCTTGAATTTCTTCGCAGGCGTGCGCAGGTTTCCTCACGATGTTTTCCTTCACCGTAAGAGCGTCGGATAACGTACATATATTTTCCGAAAATTCGAAAACACATGGTACGTGTCGGGATTTGAACCTCAGCCCTCCCGGTAGGGCGACAGTCCACACCATCGAGCCACCGACGCTCTTACTTACTTGAGATATTGCCTTCAAAATGGCTTCGAAAGTCCTAGATCAGCCGAATAAGCTCTAAGATTAACTTCAAAGTATTGACGTCAACAGCATTCCAAAGTCAAGATAATAACAAACGATTAGCCGACGTCACGAGTGTCCACTCCAGACCAGTGACGTAATCACGTCTTATTGAGTGAAGCCCTTACGTGAAATAGGCCAAGTGTTCTAGATGGGCTGAGAAAATACTAAGTATATTAACTGTTATCTAAACTGAGTTCGTATGAGCATGTAATAAAAGTTTTTTTTTGTATTAAAATATTTATTATCATAGTAGGGAAGCATGTATATCTATGGATTGAATAGCACAAGATCTGATAAGTTTTTTTCTTTTTTATAAATAAAATTACATCTAAGACTCATGTTCCGTACTCTTTTTAGTTTAAGTTTATTTTGTAAATTAATTGTTATAACATTATGTTAGTGCTCCGCGCATGAGGCAAAATAATTGGATCTGATAAGTTTAAGACTATCTTAATTAATAATAGAAAGGTCTCTGGTGTTTTTCAACAATTATTTTTAAGTCCTATTTGTAGACTGTACTTCCTTATGGAGTATCTTATGGAGCTAAGATAAACAATAAACTATCTAAATACACAATGTCACTCAAAAAGTGCCCGCGGCATAATAGGGATGATGACAATTTTTTTTTCTGCTATTATATCCATGGACAGCATTATAATAGGAACATTGGTAAAAGAATTACTCCGTTAACATTAAAGCTCACAGAGATTTTTCAATTCTAAAAACACAATAATGGACTTTCCCAAAAACGCTTCATACAAATGGCTACCTAGTTATGACGTCACACCTCAGTAATTCGTATGCATAGTTGGTGAATTTTGTACTACAACTATATTAAATGTTGCGTTTATTCAAATGGTATAAGTAATAGCAAAAGTTGCTTAAAGTTATATGTGTTATCCTTTTGTTTACAATTTTTTGACAATTAATGTACTTTAAAAATGGACTTGCCCATCTAACTTTGAAGACTAATAAAATTCATAAAACATGAGTTTTCGAGCTGAGAGTAAGCACCTGTTATTTTTAACCCAGATTTGTAATAATATAAAATAGTTCTTACGATTCCAGAACCCAGTCATCATGCCTATTCTGCCCATTGCGTCGGTTGGGCCGAATTTTCATTTATAATCACGTCACTCGCTCCATATCATGACATAGTAGGTTGCACGTGTTTTTAATTTTGTACAGTTTCAATGATGTTTCAACCTTAATGGTTATAATTGAAAAATGAATAATGTTATGATATAATTAAAACAATAAATAAACGTATGTGTTGTGCGGTTCGGATATTTGTAGGTTGACATATCGATGTGATTGTGCGTATAGTTAGTTAATTGTTTATATGAGTTATCGAGGCTATAATTTGTACAATAAATCTTCTTTGTGTGTTTGAACATAGAAGATTTATTGTACATAAGCAGCTGCAGAATACATGACGGTCCGGCACACACGGGGTGCGATTTAATCCATCTTAGCCGCGCGGCCGTCATGTTCGTTTGGACTATAGCGTACTTCACTTCAGGGCTGGCGATTTAAATAATTTAATAAATGATTATGAAATCGAATTTAAAATTTAAACTTATTTGATAAATTGGTAGGAACAAAACCGTTTAATTAAAAGCAAGAAAATATGTAAAGTTAGCAAGTATAGTCAACCTTGTCAAAGGATTCGGAAATTGTGCTGTGATTTTGATTGTGTCATGGTTTTCTCAATATTGCCTAACTGTATCACCTTAGCTGTTACAGCTGTGTGCAAGCGGTTCAATTACTCGATACCGTATTTAAAGCAACATTAGTGTGATCCCACTTGTGGGCGATCATTGTAAAATCACAGTGATCACGTGCCATCAGCTGAGTTTTTTACTTACATTACAATCATCAGCTCATTAAACGTCCCCACTGAGGGGCAGGAGCCTACCTGTATAGGGTGTATAGATCTTAGTCGTCTACGCGGGCCCAGTGCGGATTGAGGGGACTCCACGCACAACCTTTGCATTACTTCAGTCGTGCGCACGTTTCCTCACGATGTTTTCCTTCACCATAAAACCGTCGAAAAACGTACATCATCATCATCTTCAGCTTATTAAACGTCCCCACTGAGGGGCACGAGCCTACCCGTAATAACGTACATATCATTTCGAAAATGCGAAGATACATTGATACGTGGCGGGATTTAGACCTGCGGCTTCTGGTTCGGAAAGCATGGTCTCACAACATGAGCCACCGACACTCTTGGCACTTTACATATTCTACATGAAAACTAAAGAAAATGTAAAATGTCAAATATACATAATACTATTCTAAGTAAGCTGAGCAGTCATGCAGAATACATTACATGGGTGCCGATAGACGCGTGGTGGGATTTCATTCATCTTAACCGAGCCAGCGGACACGGCCTTAGATTATCGGCTGGCACTTTATTTTAGGGTTGTTTTCGTACAGAAACTTGTTAACGTTTCTTATATTTACATAATATTGCTCTAAGATAATTAATGAATATTCTAAGTGCAAATTAATGTTAATAAAAGTAATCGGATACCAATAAAAATGAATTAACCGACTTCAAAAAGTAGGTTCCAAGTTTGACTTGTGAGTATGTTTGTAGGTATGTATCTCGGCGATTATCTCGCGTTAGGCTGAAGCAATTTCGTTACGGTTTTTTAAATAATATCATTCAACTGTATTTAATTGGCTCTAATATGGACGTTAAATACGGAGAGATTGTCATTAATATGTAAATGTGTCCCTGGAATGAGAACTGCTGTATACCTAGTAAGTAAAGTATGTAATTTTGACATATGATTTTCTGAAATTTTTGGTATATTCATTATAATGTTTTAAACTAGACATATGTATTCGAATTGTTCGTTTTCCTACGAAAAGTAATTCCTGTTTTTTTTCTTTTGTCACCTCGGTTTTTGCACCATTTTACTATGCAAGCCATGTTTCTTTTCAGTTCTTCTCTCGGCTCTGTTGACGGGTGCGAGCCAAAAGTCTTACTTTTCTATATGTTTCTATATTCAATGAACGAATTTTGACACAATTTTATTGTGAGCGAGACTCCATCCGTATTATTTTATACGTCCATTGATTTTTCATAATTATGTTTGGTTTCAATAATCGTTATATAAAATAATCAGTTCACAAATGTGTGAAATAAAACTATTACATCAAATTTAACAATAGCTTATTCATTAAATTAAGTAAAATAATTTTACTAAATCTAGACTACCAGTAAAAACCTAAAAGGCATTTTACATGATCAAAATACTACCTAACTGATTATAGGTACGAACATATTAACTTTTATAAAAAAAAACCCTAAATTGGTACACAATTTAGGGTTTTTTTTTATAAAAGTCAATTCAGCGGTCAATTGCAAACCAATATTAATTAAAAAAACATATTTATGTTTACACGTTGTCCGACGCTCTTACGGTGAAGGAAAACATCGTGAGGAAACCTTCATGCACGCCTGCGAAGAGATTCGAAGGTTGTGTGTGAAGTCGTCCAATCCGCACTGGGCCCGCGTGGACGACTAAGGCCTAATCACCCTATACGGGTAGGCTCGTGCCCCTCGGTGGGGACGTTTAATGAGCTGATGATGATGATGATATTTATGAAATTACCAACAACAAATATTAAATAATATTTGAGTGACAACCCTATTGTGGCCGTCAACCCTTTCCGTTTCCTGTGAACTGATTTTATTGCAGCCGCCGTTGATTCCGACAGAAAAGGGACCAGATGTTATTGGGTTTGATTTTTATTAATATGAATAGGATAATATATAATATTCCGCCTGGGGTAAGAGAAACAGGGAAAAACTCTTGACTTATGTTACTTTTTAGGTTTTTACTTAGTAGGTACTTATATCCGGCTCAAAGGACCAAATTTACGAAAAAGAAATTTCGTTATAATAAGTAGTATAGGTAAGAGCGTCGGTGGCACATTAGTATGGACTGTTGCATTCCGCAAAGGCGAAAGGCGCAATCCCGCCACGTACCCATGTCTTCGAATTTTTGAAATTGTACGTACGTTTATCCGACGCTCTCACGACTGTGAAGAGGTTTAAAGGTTGTGAGTGAAGTCGGCCAATCCGCACTGGGCCCGCGTGAACGTCTAAGGGCTATACACCAGCGTAAGGGTAAGCTTGTGCCCCTCGGTGGGGACGTTTAATGAGCTGATGATAATGATCAACCATAAATTGTACTTGGGAAAATTTAAAAAGTTGTGTGAGATGCGATGACCTTGGGAACCATTAAATTCATACCACTTAAAGCCATAAATGCATAAATAAAAATACCTAATATTCACTGACATTCACATCATATGTTTAAATATATATTTACTAGTTGCATAGGTAAAACGAGTTTACAACGAAACAAAGAATTCATATTTCAGTCAGCCTTTTGTATTCTACGAAAATGAAAAATGCAGTTGAAACCGGTACAAAAATATACCGGATAAAACCGGTTATCGGCGGGTCGCAGCCGCCGCGTTTTACAGCCGTCTAAATGTGATTTGTTCCCGCCATTTCTCATTTTTGACCTTTTACATTGAAAATCCGTTTTAAAACTTCGCGAAGTTTTGCAATAGCGCTTTTGGCCTATATACTATCAAGTTTTGAGTTTGTATATTATCGATGGATCAATGCAGTGTGCTTAAAAGCGAGAGAAAAGGCCATGAAAACTCATGATACGAGTATTTATCCTTTAGTTTAGCTTTTGGCCGCAAGAATTCAGACACAATGGAAAATTGATTGTTTGTGACGCTTTAAGGCGTCTCTGGCGGTCAAGGGTTAAAAGAAACTCTGTTATTATGACTTAAAAGGAGAGCTGTATTTTAGTAACTTATCTGACTTCGAAACCTAACTCACAGGTCGAATCATTCAACTTTTTAACCGAGTTCAAAAAAGGAGGTTCTTTGACCTGTTAGTATGTATGTATGTTTGTCCGCGATTATCTCGCGTTTGGCTGAAGCTATTTCGATGCGGTTTTCACAAAAATATTTGTTACATTCAGGAGAAGGTTTTAGTGCTATAATTTTATTATTATAAGAATACAGAAACAGCTAAAAAGCTGTTTATGGTTTTGTTGCATTCTGTTGAAAAAATAACGAGTCGAGAGTGCAATAATGTCTACTGCTGGCCGTATGTTTCAACTTATTATACGTATATTCATTATCAAAATACTCAAGGACATTCTGTCAACTTCAACCAGTTTGCTATTGGGAATTTCATTATCTTCTTAAAGCTCAATGTTGAGTTATTTTAATGTAATCAGTGTACAGGACGGTCAGTGGTGGTGATGGTAAATGATAGCCTAAGCGTGACAGAGCAGCATTGTAGGAGACGAACAACTGGAAGGCAGTTATTATCCTCCATCAACGCCGCACTGCGCTCGTCACACGAAAGAACAGAGAAACCTAACATCGCAGTGCAAAGTAATTAACTAGTACATGTCTCAGAACATTCTACACAAGACTGGTGAGCAGCTCGCTTATCTGATTGCGGGGCGCGCCAACTTCTTAATCGGGAAGTTTGGCTGAGCTCTAAATTCTTGGTTCAAACTGAGCCATCGGAGTTGCACCGAATAAAATTAACGCTGGTAGTTACCGAAGCATTACTGTAGTTTGAACGGTATACGCTTAGGGTTCTGAAGCTGGTCGCTTTTGCTGAAATATCGGTCTGTGACATGTTTTGGGGGTTGAAAAGTCAGATTATTGGTATTTCTTATGGCTATTTAAAATTCAAAAAGACTTTGATATGTGTCGAGATTTGAACCCGCACCCTCCAAATCGGAAGGCTGCAGTGCACACCAATGAGCCACTGAGTACCTAACTGTGCAACAATTTTTGAGTAAGAATGGAGATATTTTTTTTTATGTTATAATGAACTCGTATTTGCATTGTGATTGTATTGTTGTCTTCTGCCTCTTTAACCCATTGAACGCCGGAAATCCAGACACAATAGAAAATCTATTGTGTCTGGCACTTTAAGGCGTCATTGGCGGTCAAAGGGTTAAAGCTTTTTATTGGATCCGTAACAACTAAAATCAGAACAGGGTTCCGTTGTTTTCCTTTGAGATATGGAACACTAAAAGTATAAAAAATGGATTCCATGAAATTTAATATGAAACATTTAAAAAGAGTAAGCTTACCTGTTTTGAGTGCAATGTTTGTTAGCGATTTTAAAACTTTGCTGTCACTATGTAGTGAGCGTGCTAGTAACACGCTTAGAAACTTAAGTTTGTTTTCGACTTACGTACTAAGTGCACTAGTTTCGTTGCCCGTTCTAGTTGTAAATAGCTTGATCTAAATTTGTAACATCGTAAGTCTTAAGTAGATATGTGAAGATGTTCTCTGGCCTATTTCTTAAGTTATTTTACACTTCTTAACTTTAAACACACTATATGAGCTATATTATTACTAACTCGGATAATAACTGTATTTTTGGATTTAGGTACTACTTTATTGTGAAAATGACATTATAAATTAAACAAGCACGTCGTCGTGTTCCGTTGGTCGGTGTAAATTTGCTGTTAATTCGATCACATTTATTCATTTATTAGTATGTTTGTATATATGGGTACTGCTTTGTATATTGCAATAAGATGTTTAACAGGTTTGTTATTTCCAAAAAAAATATTGTTTCCAGCAACTAAGATGAACAATAGGATAAGTAGTTGATAAATTTCGCTAGATTTTAGTAAACGATAAATGAATAGTATAGTATAATAGTATTGGTTCACAAGTTCAAAGTCACTCAACGCGCAATGGAGCGAGCTATGCTCGGGGTCTCTCTTAGGGATAAGATCAGAAATGATTTAATCCGTAAGAGAACTAAAGTTACCGACATAGCCCGTCGGATCAGCAAGTTGAAGTGGCAGTGGGCTGGTCACGTATGTCGCAGAACCGATGGCCGTTGGAGCAGACGAGTTCGGGAGTGGAGGCCGCGTCTCGGCAAGCGTAGCGTAGGATGCCCTCCGGCCCGATGGACCGACGACTTGCGAAAGGTCGCTGATGGAGGCTGGATGAGGAAAGCGGAGGACCGGGATATCTGGCGCGAAATGGGGGAGACCTATGTCCAGCAGTGGACTGCGATAGGTTGAATAGGAAATAGGAATAGTATAGTAATCTTATGGGAGCAACTTTAGGTGGAGGCTGGATGAGAAAAGCGGAGGACCGGGATACCTGGATACCTATGTCCAGCTGATGATATCTATGTGGACTGCGATAGGTTGAATAGGAATGTCTATACGTTCCCACTAAATTGAAAGCGAAGTTAGTATGTAAAGGAATCTAAAAGATATACTTGTTGCATTAAAATACATTTTTAAGTATTCAAATTGAAACTCTATTGTGTTTACGATCTACATTCATCTAGCTCAGAAATCAGAATATGATGCCAACAATAACCTATTTCGGGTCCGTGCATACGCACAAAAGTGTTTTCCAGTCAAAAGATATGAGAATAAAGTTTCGCTTAGAAGGGAATAAGCCAAACCATTCCGGGGAAATACGGACATGCGCATAAATTTCCTGTAATTGCGACTTGCCGTTGGCGGGCATATGTGGAAACCGGTAAGCGCTGAAATTAATCGAAATATCTGTTCTGTACAGATAGCAGATAGCTTAGTTTTGATTCACGAATTTTGACTAATTTAAAACTAAATTCAAATCAATATACTAAATATGATGTAAGTTAAAGGTAGGTATCATTAGGTATTATACAAAGAAAACACCCAGACCATTACAAAAAGACATGTTCATGCACACAAATGTTTGTACAGCTCGGGGATCGAGCCCGGAACCCTTGGTGTAACAGCCGACGTCTCAACTGCTACAACAAATGGGTCGTCATGAGACTATTATCTGATGTACTGGGTGGTAGTTCTAGCGATTTTAAGGATAGATAACAGCAAAGTTTACAAACTTGTGACGTTAGTTATCTTTAGACACGGTGTCTAGTAATTTCACTGCCTAATGTAATATTTCAGTCCACCACAGGTACACTCAAAGAATAAAGAGGAAGGACGTACTCACAGATGGTTTCGATAAAATGTATGTGTATATTTATAAAATGTAGGTATAAATTATGTATTGACTACCTACAGACTGTGTGGTTTGAGGCTAGGTGTCGTTGTTTGTGAGGTTGAGCTTATTTATAAAAGTACCTATGTAAGTATTTACAAAAAAAAATGTAAATAAGTATGTTAATCCGTTGTTTAGTTCCCATTATGGGTATAAGGCTTCAAGCTTAATTAGAGGCTAGATGGCGCTATGTGAAAAAAAATACGTTTGGATGAGTGATCTGCATACTATTCCAACTGCCATAACGGTAATTTCTGAACGAAAGCTTTCTCCAATCAACATTGAGGATATTCCTGAGCCACGTTCGCTATGCTACAGGATATACCACGTGTAGGTGAGGTGATCTTAGGCCCTCAAAAATGTGCCAGACCTTTTATATGTCAGATTTATGCCCAACTTAAAAAAAATGCTGTAATTATTTTGCTAACCGTACACAACGCCAATGAATATTTGTTTTCCGCAGGAACGATTTGAAATTTTGACGCTTCCATAGTAGCGTCAAAAGCAGACTAAAAAACATGTTCGAGTTTTAAAACTAGTTTCGATATTGGTTTGTTTGTAATTTCATTTAGGGTTTGTTTCTGTGACGGGCTTTTATAAAAATCTTTTGTATTTCGATTTTTATTTAACTGTGGCCATGGTATTTAAGTTTGCCTGCGTCATTAGATGTCTACTACAACTTAATGTCTCATACCGGGCAAAGACTACGACTGCCATCATTGACTACTCTGTGTTTATTTATTTTCATTGACATAAACAGTGAAAATGAGTATTTAATTTCAAAAACAGCAATTATTCCTGGAATGAAACGGCTATCGGTTTCCTGGACTTTGTGGCCTATCCATTGCATTTAGTTTTTACATACCTGCTCATTCCTAAGTCGACCTCATAGAAAAAATGAAAATTGTCTCATTCAAAAAAAAATTAATAAATACAACAGAGCTATATATTACATAGGAGTATATTTTATGCCGAGAAAATTATGATTACTATTGTTCCCTTTTCATCGAATACATTTATTACTGTCATGTAAAGAATGTAGGTGAGTTCCGAAAGGTCACATTGAAATTTTTTACTGGTCTAAATATGTGAGTCAAGATAATCCTAGGTAATAACATGCTTAATCCATTAGGGTTAGCAGGCATTGTTCTAGCTCGAATAATAACCACACTTTTGTTATAATTATTTCCAACACTGACATTGTGAATTCACGATTTTCCTAGAGATCCGTTGGGTTATTCAGAACTATGCTCATTAGGGTATTGAAAGCGCAAAGATTTATTTTTATTATTTAAAAGGGACGCCATCAGAGTTTTATTACAAACAAATAGTACAAATATGCTTTTCTTCATCAGCATCATTCATGTTTCAGTACACAATACATGGACCGATACCAATTCTTGCATACTATGAGACACATTTAACAAAACCTCATGACCTGAGGACCACGAGCCTACTCCCATAGGGTAGGCTTTAGTCGTCCACGTGGGCCCACTGCGGATTCGCCGTCTTCACGCACAACCATTAAATCTCTTCGCAGGCGTGCGCAGGTTTCCTCATGATGTTTTCCTTCACCGTATCCGTAAAAAGATTCTCACCAATCCGCATTCGGCCCGCGTGGTGGGATACAACCCAATCTCTCCACGGATATGCTGTAAGGCCTGTGTCCCGGCCCTGGTTCCCTAGGCTGAGAATGACGAACACACATTTCTGCACGCCGTGTAATGATGCATAGTATTAGTTTTGTAAATTTACAAAAAAGATACATAATATATTATATACCATTTAACAGAAGTATCATTTACCAATCCTTTTCATCCCCTCCATGACTTGCGGACTGTCGACACGCGGAAATTAAGTTGTATTTTCAAAATGGCGCTTATTCAGTCTCTTGTTGTTTAATTACTTTTGTGAACATGTTCAGGTAACTTTTAACATGACTGACGCGTGTTGTAACAGAGAGCAGGTTGTGGCACTTTTGTTTGTAAAATCGTAATGAACGATCACAGGAGAAAATTAGTAGTATTTTATATATTGGCCTTATTGAGGAAAGCTTATTAGAAATACACTATATACTTTACACGGGTAACTCTATAATTATAGCATTATTATATTATTGATGTGCCCAACTTGTTGAAACATAAAAGTCTGCCTTGTATTATTTATTTATTTATTATTTATTACATTTTTTATTGCACTCTACACAAAAAAGTAACGTTAAGAATATATATATTTTCATCAAGTACAATAGACGGCCTTATTGCACATGGCAATTTCTTTCTTCCAGGCAACATTATTATGAAACACAATAAAAAATAGTATTGTGTGCCCGTTATCACCAAATTAATGTAATTATGCCTCTCCATAATATCTCAACTGAGCAACCCCGAGCCAATTCAAAATACCTTTATTAAGAAACGTACGTAGCATCATAATATACGAGTATATACTGCCAAAAACAATTTTTCACTGTTAGTGAAATTCGTTCAATACTTATTTTCAATATTAATGACCCTTAACCATTAAGGGTCCGTATTCCACAGCGCTGGTAATAGCTGATCACATAGTTTCTCTGGCTTATTCCTACATACATGTTTTTGGAAATACAAACACATCGTGAAACTAACAACCAACTAACCAACAAGCTACCTTCCTCTGGTATATAAAAACTGTCGTTTAATAACTCGGATTGAACAAAAAGGTGTAAAAGTCCCGGCAGTCGATTCGGAATCGAACGTTATATCAAGCTTTCTGCTAACTGGAATTGCAGTTCGCGTATTCGGTGTTTTTCCGATGGTAGAACGAAGATTCAATATACGATACGGCCGCTAGAGGGATATTGGTGCAGTTTACACTTGTGGCCAATGTTACTATCTAACCTTATTAGTTTATAGTACTATAATTTTATTAAAATTTTTTGACCAATTTGGTGTTATGGTTGAGATGTTAGTTACGTCACCAGGTTTCCGGAATCGTTGTTCGTGCAGTTAAACAATTGTCTGTATGAACATCTCAGTTTATATTCGTCTGGGTGTTTTCTATTTAAAATGCCTTTTTAAGTATTTACATAAAAAGGATCAATATAGGCAATTATTTCTGATGCATAGTAGCATAATGCTTGTTGTACAAGCTTTAATCAAATAAATATTCCTTCTGGTTTCAAACCTGTGTCTTTTGACATATAAAATAAGTTACTTCTTAATCCGCCATTCAGCCTATAAATCTATACTTCAAAATAAGAAACGATTGAAAATTATAAAAACATTGTAGTTCTTTAATTAAAACACGAAAAAGCTTTTTGAGATTCCAGGTTGATTTTAATTGAAACTTTTATTGAAAATCAGGCTTTTATCGGAATGTTACAAATAAAAATGGCCTTTATGGTGTAATTATTTTGATGCCAGCTACTACACCAAAGGTTTAAGGTTCAATAAGTGCAAATATTTGTATGAACAAGCATTATTTGCTGTTACGCTTGATATGTATATTTTATAAAAATATATTCACTACTTAGTTCCCGTCTTACAAGGTCGCAGCTATAGAATTTCTCGCATATTTTTTTTAATTTTTCATTCCGTGCAATCCATTTGCTAATTTGGCAAAGGAGAAAAAAAAATTAGATCTAATATAAATTCTTGTTATTATTTTAATTACACGTGTACTTAAAAACGAAGATGTTAATGCACACACATATTTGTACTACAAGGGGATCTAATTGGACTCATTGATGTGGTTAGCCGACATTTAACCCACGACATAAAATAGTACTTCAGTAGACTTGAATCTACATTTCTAACCAATAAATAAATATTGCAAAGCGACCTAGACTGAGTTAATCCGTAAGAGAACTAAAGTTACGGTCATGGCCGCCGATCAGCAAGTTGAAGTGGCAGTGGGCTGGTCACGTATGTCCTAGAACCGATGGCCATTGGAGCAGACGAGTCCAATGGCCATCGGTCTGGAGTGGAGACCGATGGCTGTTGGAGCAGACGAGTTCTGGAGTGGAGACTGCGTCTCGGCAAGCGTAGCGTAGGACACCCTCGGGCCTGATGGAAAGGTTGCTGGAGGCTGGATGACAAAAGCGGAGGACCGGGATATCTGGTGCAAAATGGGGGAGACCTATGTCCAGTAGTGGACTGCCATAGGTTGAATAGGAATAGGATAGGACCTAGACCCATGCAATCAAGTGTATTATCCCGTTATATCTACTAAACAGCCTCTCATATCGTTTTATCTGCGTGGTGATCGAAGAATCGAAGATCGCTATTGGCGTATAGGTATGGAATGATCTATAGTAAGTTGGCTACAACTTTTCATTTATTACACCAAATAAGTCGTAGTCAAACTTGAATCTACACTTCTAACCCATAAATAAATATTATCATAAAGCAACCTAGATCTTTGCAATCAAGTGTACGAGTATTACGTCGTTATCTCTACTGGACAGACGTCGGGGTCTTATTGTAAGGTGCAGTTCCGGATTACAGCCTGAAAACCGGGTTATCCGCCTTTCACTTACATCGTTTTGTTTGACCTTTGGAATATCTCCAATTCGGATTCTAGATGACCTGATACCGTTAACTGTGTCTCAGAGTTCAGGGTTGGGATGGTTTTGGTTAGTTTATAGGTTAGACATTTGATTATAGCTAGGATAATGTGTTTGTACTAGTACAAATACATTTATAGAAGTAGTAGGGATGCATAATGTATACTAATATTATAAAGCTGAAGAGTTTATTTGAATATGCTTATCACAGGAACTATTAGTAATAAAATTTCAGGTAAACCGTGTAGGTGTATTTTTATAGGCAGATTTGCTGTTGGTAAAAACTGTTCTAAGGTAATCTTTAAGGAATCAGAAAATATTAGTAAAATTTGTTAATAAAAGAACAACATGGCGTTCATGTACAAAAATACAAAGTCAAGCAAATCTAAAAAAAAAAAATTAAGTGCATTTAATGGCACTTCGATTGCAATATTCAATATTTTGCATTAACCAGGGTCGTTTATAATGGACACAAGATTAAAATTATCCTCTTTAAAAAAATGTGTGTAAACCCTTTTCATAATTGAAATTGCACACCATTTTTGGTGGGAAACACCATTTTTCTAAATGTACCTCACAAACGGATTACACTGGCAATTGTCCAATGCGGTGCTAGTATCTAGCTCAGATCTTTATATCTGTCTTGCGGTAGACTCTCAGGCGACCTGGATCGTGGTTGCTTTAAGGTGCATCAACTTGGCACGCTTGTTTATTGGCTGTTGGTAACGTAAATAAGTGTGTGGAGAAGTTAAATACATAAGCTTACAGTGAAAGTGGCACTTACTTGAAAATTATAAAATCCTAAATATTTAACCATTTCTTTTTAGCAAAAAAATTGTTTTGATATTTTTTGACAAAAAAAAATTTTTGTATTTATTTTAATAGTACTGATTGATATGTCATATACGCAATAATTGTGACTAAGTCTGTTATTTTATTTGTGCTCACAAAAACTGCATAGTGAAACAAAAAGTAGAGAACACCAGTGCAACTGCACCCTTGCGTCATAAATTATGCAACTCCGGAAATGTTTCCCTTTTCGGAACCTCTGTCGGTGTAGATAAGAGGCATCTAATAAACCAAGTAGATATCTGGTACAGTAAAAGAAATAAATTCCCTGTCGTGCTTCATTGCCGTTTTATATTTATAACCTTTACAGAGTTGGTATTCTATAAACCATCCTATAAAATCCCACTCCAGAGCATAGGCCTGCCAACACAGTATGACTATGAGAAGTACGGATCGTATAGATAAGGGGCGTTAAGTTATATTTCACACAGGTATTTGTTTCAGTGAAAGGAATGATTGGTGATGTTGATTTTGTCTACGGTTGTTCACGTTTATTCTTTAAACCTTAGTAGTTATTTAAAAATGGAACAAGCCTTTTACTTCCCACCACAGTTAGCCTCTTTTTTGATTGGATTCGATAACCACCACGCGAGCCCAATGCACTAGATATAATGTACCTAATAAACAATCTGCATGTAGTAAACGGCGTTTATTTTAAGACAACAATAAGATATTCTGAATTCATTTATTTTGAACCATAACTTATCAAATGAACTACAGAATATGTTTATATGACTAAATATTAAAATTATATAGCCCTCATGATCTATTTCTCGTTTAAAGCCTGAAAGAAAAAGGGAGTGGCTGTAAGTCAGTGCTTTCTGAGATTCCTGGTCGCGGATGAGCATAAGCTGAGTTGTTCTTGTTACTGCATTATTTGTGCAAAATGTGATATGTATATTTTTGTGGACAGCAATAAACACAAATAATTTTATAATTAGTTCAAATTTCAAGGCCCCAAAAATACACAATCCCCGCTATTGTATCATCTCATCAGAACCAGGATTGGGGTTCTATAGTTATCCAATTACTGGCCATGTGCGTTGAGGTCAGCCCTAACGTCGGCCGGAATAAATTATAACATTCCACGCAAAATTGGCTCGAAGGCAAAATGAGGCTCTTATAATGATCCGACGGATAATAACGGGTAATTATGTGGCGTAGGGGAGCTTATGCGAATATTGAGAGCCGAAACGTTTCCCTGGGGTTTGAATTTTCCATTACCTTTGGAAATACGCGCGCAAAAAATAAGGCGTTCGAGAATTTTCCACGTCCGCGTCTCTTACTTAAGTTGGCATAATTAGATGAAGGGAAAAATGTATGTGGTTAATTATTGAATAAATATATGAAAATTGATAGGTAAAGGAATTGTAAGGAGGTATTATATAAATAAGAGCGTCGGTGGTTCATTGATGTGGACTGTTGTCTTTTTATCTGGAGGGTGCAGGTTTAATCACGCCGCGTACCAATGTATTTTCGAATTTCCCATCCCTCGGTGGAGATGTATAATGATGATTCTATAAATGCTCGTGATAAAAGATGTTACAAACAATTATTTTTGTTTGTAAGTATTTCACATTCTATAATTTCTTGAACTGTATTTAATATCTATTACAACAACACCTTTTGAATTCTATTGATATAGCCCATATAAATAAATATCCAGAGTTATTCACACAGCGTCATGCAGCCCAAATTTTGGCAGAGCTTACTCGTATGTTACGGTTACTAAATAACGGATAAACAAACTTACTTCTTTATAATAAATTCTTTTAAAAGAAACACATATGAAGCAAGCCTGTTGTTTACTATACAGCGTTGTAAACTCGGTAATACCCATGTTTTCCGTAAACTGTTTGTTGACTACAACTCTGATCGATATGCAGTTACGATGCACCAACTTTTATGCATTCGTAGACAAATTGGAGAGCAGCCAATATACATTATGATGCTATGTTAAAGTTCGCTTGATCTATCGCAGTCCACTGTTGGACACAGCTTTCCCCATTTATTTCCATTTCCGGCAACGCATTCCAGTGCCTTCTGGTATTGAAAATGTTCATGAGCAACAGTATCATTTACCAACAAATACGGTCAGGTTGGACCCGTTTGCTCGTAAGACAGATAAATTTTATATCCTAGATCATGAATATTTATCAAAGCTCGTCATTTTGATTACATTCTGCGTTAACACCAAATCTAAGACCAGTGTAGTTGAGACTTCTATTTTACATTAAAGTTGGCTTTAATTACATATTTGTTGTTATGGAATAATATAACTCAATCTTAAAATCACATTTAACATCTGAAGTGTAGATATGTAGATTTTTTTATACTTTGCATGAATCCCACAATAAGCATTTAAAGTTTTTTCTACATATTAAAATATTGTTAAAAAGGTAGAATTAGACCCTTTATATCTCCTCTATTCAAAATGCCATCAATGGTCCAACATTCGTTCGGGATAACTGTCCACACAAACAATAGTTTTCCTTATTTCTTTGAGTTGATAATAACAGTACAACAAGGTTGTGGATGTAACCTATTATGACTTGTACCAATCGATACACACTAGAATGCACACGAATAGGCTAATAATTTCAAGCGTTGTTGAATAATTTGGATAGTTGGTGATAGTGCAGCTAATAACCTGCTTTTATTGATTTCTCAATCAGGTGTCACATTAACTACGTTTAAACGTTTACTTTGAAAGCCCTTGATATTCTAATGTTGGACTCATAGCCTTCTCACCGATAGTGAAGAATTTTTCATAATCAATTATTTTAACACTCTTGGGTCACTTTTTAACCATTCATAAGATTCACAATTCAGTCCATGTCATGATCATATAGATATAAACGTGATATAGCATATGCACAACGCAAGTTTAAGTTTACACTGTTAGCACTAGCTGGCAGTAATGATTAGGAAAATGTGAATTAATAACTATAATAAGCGATTATGTCGTTTGCAAGGACTAATTATTAAGTTGTGCATGCCGTTGTAACCTTCACTAAGGCAACATATTCATGTTTTCATAGATTTAAGATTTTAATTATGTGGTGTTTGTTTTGTTGGCTGTCCCAAATAAATAACCTCCACGCTTGACAGGCGAGTATCAGTATATTTAAAGGTGAGGATGAATGATACAGAGCTATTTACAGTTCTCAACTAAATGTTTTGACCCTAAGCCTTATTTGACGGACGCCCGAAGAGCTTAGAGATGATTAGAATTTGTAAGAGAGCGGGATTGCGAACGAATTAGAAAGTCAGTAAGAAAGTCAAAATTGTTTAATTAACACCAAAATCACAAAATTGTTGATAAAGTTAAAGGTTATGTTTGAGTGTGCCTGTTTGCGATGGTCTCTAAAGTTACACTAAAATAAATAATTAATATTTATGATTAAAATTATGAAGCAACCGATGCGCGGATGTATTGAACCGAGCACAATTGTTTTCTTTTCTGCTGTCATCACAGCGAACGTATACTTATTAGTTTCAATGAATTAATCAGCCAGCAGTTAATAGAAGGCTGTCTGAAAACTGAGCAAACGTCTTATGTGAGATTAGGCAGTAACCTATTACGTAGGCCCAATATGGAGGTATGGATGTTAGCGATTTGGTAAGCGTAGCCTAGGACGCCCTCCAGCCCGATGAACATAGACTTGCGAAAGGTTGCTGGATGAGAAAAGGGGAGGGTCGGAATATCTGGTGCAGAATGAGGGAGATATGGCCACCAGTTGACTGCTACAGGCTTAAAATAAGAGGAAGAAAAAAAACACTAGCACCTAGAAAACCGTAATTAATATCATTAAAAAATATGTCTGAAACATCGTTTTATTTTTCACACTTCCACGTTGAGTTGTTTTGAGCCTTGTCAGCTTGTGTTAGGGTTGGTTTTTGCGTACATTACCCTCACTACACAAGAGTGACGTGGAGCACATCACTCCAAGCCCTCCACGACTTTGTTACGCGCACTCCTCGACAAATGTACTTCTAAGGGCTTTACAAATGACAATCGTGTGATGTATTTGTAGGTTTAAGCGGGAGTACAGTGCTTAAATTTAGAATATAATTCAACCTTTGGGTAAGGAAATATGTATTTAAGGTGTATAGAATTGCGCCCTTTTTGAAAGAAAGAAATAACATTTTTGCTCACTTCCCTAAGTGAAATTACCTGGTATAAGAGACCTGTCGTCTCGGGTGATAGGCGCAGAGCAGTATTGATGGAAAATAATGAGTACCTACTGTTATTCATTTTCTTTAACACTGTATCTATCATGTACAGGCATACCACTTACCACCAGGTGAGCGCAATGACCGTCCTGTTCACATATGACACAAAAAAAACAAGTTAAAAAGGAGCAAAGAGTGCGCTGTGATGATTAGGTAGAAGGTGTATATTGGTTTTCCACCTCGCTCGCACAAAACAGAACAGTCTTTTAACTTTGGTTAGTCCGGTCTGGCCTAAATCCCAGCTCTACCATTGGTCAATATATTTATTCAGTTAAATACGATTGACATCGAATGTCAGCGTGTGCCTTCACTTGTACACATTTGTCTAAAAGCGAATCGATCTAAAGCTGCGGTTACACGAGTATTGATTCAGCCTTGACCCCTGAACATATATGATGATCCGATTTGCTAATGACTATTTTGCTAGTTAGTGAAAAGCTGTCAGCATTGGGTGGGAGCAAATAGATTGATTGACAAGGTTGTGTTTGGTTTGAAACTATTAATATTAATTATGATGTTAGATTATTATGTTTGTTATGGTTAAGACGTCAGTTAGTACACTAAAGGTCCCGGATTCAATCCCCAATCGGAAATCTATTGTCAGCCGCCTTTGCAGGCGTCATAACTCCATGTCTTATCAAGATAAATACTTAAATAAAAACGGACATGTACTCATGAACTTGAATTAAGAAAGAAACATGAGTTTTGTGCATTTTACAATGGAAAACCTACTTGATGAGGTAACCAAAAATTAGTGATTTTTGGTAAACAAAAAATTAAACAACAACACCTTAAATAATATGTACATACAGCACACAAATATTTGAGCATACAAATGTTTGCGTTGCCCGGGATCGAACCCTTAGTGTAGGAGCTGATACTTATTTGCAATAAATGTATATAAGTATGTTTATCCATCATTTAGTACCCTATGTATTTACAGGCTAATGCTAGTTTGGGGCTATATGGCGCTAAAAAAAAAAATATTCAGCCACTTTCTCAGTTTGAGTTTAGCGACAGATGTCGCTAAACTCAAACTGAGAAGAACTGAGAAGGTTTAGATAAGCCTAGAGCCATTTGAAAGACCTTTAGAAAGCGACCATTAAAAATCATAAACTATATGCTACGCTCCCGCCAACTACACAATTTTCCCGAGAAAATTTTAATTTGGTTGTTTCCTCATGTTATAAGCACAAAGCGATGCGAAACGGAGCCCGCTTCTTAATTAGGTTTCGACGTTGCCAGACGGTAATAATATAAGTAGGGGTGTCATCTTTGCACCAAAAATATTAGTCATTGATTAGTTACACCCAATATACTGCCTCTACGGTCTAGTGGGTACAGCTTTCGGTTCAAATCGATGCATAAACCGAAGGTCGTGGTTTCTAATCCCGCAAGGAAACTTCACTGTGTGCTTTCTTCTCAGTTTGATTAGGATTTGTAGGCTTAGATCGATACGTCACCCGAAGCTTGTGGTTTTCAATCCCGCTGGGCAACTTCACTTTATGCGATTTTTCCTAGTTTGATTAGAACATCGCAGGCTGAATCACCTGATTATCTGATGATCACATGTTTCGGAGAGTATGTTAAGCCATCGGTTCAAGCTATTATCTTAATATGCAGATTGCAGATTGGTGGTTAACGACTACCAGTCGTTAACCACCAATCTGCATGGACCCGCGTGATAGGTTACGGCCCAATCTCCCCATGGCGATGCTATGCGTGAGGGCCTGTGCCTTGCAGTGGGTCGTTATAGGCTAATGATGATGATGGATCGATAAATGGGCAAAGACTCGCTGGGGATAACTAGTCATACATGCAAAACATTTTCTATTGTCGTTCCGCGGTCTTTGATTGGATACGGGAAATTTAGCCGATTAAAATCTCTCCATGGTAAATCTACTGACACATGACATGACTCAAATACAATTGCATAGGCCAATCTTTTATCATGATCAAGGTTTCCTAACACCACCCATGGCCTGACTCAATTACAGACAAAAGCACTAGTATGCGCATGGTACTTTTCAGGTGGATTTGTATCTGATGACCGCTGATGACCTTGATAGCTTCACCGGGAAGCGAGCGCATGGCTTTCAGTCTAAAAATGTTTATGCACCGAACCTAAGAGCGTCCAGAGTGAGACTCGAATCTCAGGCTTGAGTGATGCAATCAGGGATTACAATTTAAAGTCAAATTATATTAGAGTTAAAATTAAATGAACACTGGCAGCCCTAGCACACCTCGATCTAATATGTCGCGTAGGAGCATCTCATTAACTTTATGAATTGAAACGTATTTTAGCGTATATGCTTTCTAAGATTTTAATTTAAGAGAAATCTTTTCCGAGATCTTCTGAATATCACCTTTTTTCTTAGACTTTCTTGTGATGTATTTGTTTATGGTGTTGTACATTGTGATAGCAGCTTTTACATTAAGGTACCTACCTAAATGCATCATTTCATAACCATTATATTCTTCATTTTACTAGTTTTTATTATTTATGTCTTATCAAAAGTAAAGTATTGCTTAAGTTTAAAGTATTGTGATATTGAATAATTTATTCTGTCGTGATGTAAGAAATATTTTAAAGATACTCAAAAAGTTATTAATCTGAAGCAAAATTGCTAAGCGTTCCCCTTTACGAAAGGGGAATACGCTTAGCAATCACAAACTTTATGTGATTTGATTGAAGTTAGCCAAACACTTTCGAAAACCAATGCGAAACCACTTTATAAACCAATAATTTTGCTTACAGATAGCGGTATATTCTAAGTTCAATTAGAAAAGTTCAATTAATATTAGAGAATTAATAAATCAAGTGATAAACTGTTAACAATTATTAGTATTTAAACATCGAAAGTGGCAATAAGTTTGTTAAGTTTCATACAGTTTAAGATAAATTAGTGTTAATAGAATGATAGTGTAGTAAAAGAGACAAGTCGTGTTAAAAATAAGTGTAATTCAAAAGCAATTTTGAGTCAATTTCGAATAAAAAAGTCTGTGTTACGTTGTTGGAATACGAAGTAGACATTTTCAAGTGGCCTTCATCAGTTGTTATTGAGTTAAATGGTCATTAACTAGTGTAAGCTCAAAGTGTGTGAGAGTGATAAGCGTGGCATAAAACACGGTCCTTGCTGAAATTCAAGATGGCGTTCGCAGCGGCACGAATGATATTGAAGGACAAGAGGAGAAAGGCTTCCAAGGAGGACTTCAGGGACCCAAGAAACAGAAGCAAGGTATATTCTAATTTTATTTATCGAATTATTAATTAATTACTCCATTGAACGCCGGTAATCCAGACACAATAGAAAATCTATTGTCTGGCGCCTTCAGGCGTTATGGCATATGGCTTCAGGCGGCATAGTTATTTCGCCCCTTGTCTATTTTTACATATTTTCTCTCTTTGTGTATATCATTTTGGGTTTCTCAATCATATAAAGGAAAAAAAAAAAGATTTCCTTTTCAAAAACTGTCAGCTACAGAATATACTCGATAGGTGTCTATCTATAAGCAATATTGAAAATAGGGCCATGAATTATTTACTAAAATGAAAAAAAATTGAGTTTCTACTGTTTGATAAAATTCATGGTTTCCACTTTTATAACAATCTTTTACACGAATATGAAAGTAAAGGTATGTCAAAGTATATTGACAAAGCGTAGCGTAGCACGCCCCCCGGTCTGATGACCGAAGAATTGCAAAAAGACGCTGGATTAGAAAGGCGGAAACCGGAATACCTGGCTCAGAATGGGGGGCACCGACGTCCAGCAGTAGGCTGCGATACGTTGAAGACAGAAATATTTAAATATGCATTGATATAAAGAAATCACTTGTATGCTCATTATTACATTAAATATTTTTCAATACATTTATAGAAGAGTTTGAAGCGTATACAGCTAAATTGTAATGGGTTATTTATGATATTAAGGTTACCATTTTAATAAATGAGAAAATATTAAAAATATAAATATGATTTTGTGCTAAAGTGTGAGCTTTGCATAACTTGTAAAAAAAAATAAAAAAAACATCTGTAAGTTTTTAAAGAGGCAAGTTTGATCACATTATACTACAGTGTAGGTATACGGTGAAGTGTCTAGTTTGAAATAGTTACTTTATTAAGTGCTTACAGTGAGACTTTGTATCTAGGAGTTACAAAGTTGTCAAGGAGGGCATTCCCTTAGGTTCGCAGCATAGTGATTTTAAAGCTTAGAGATTTCTGCGTTCGCCAATTATCGCTGTGAAGTCCATCAGCCAATAGGGTGATAGGATACATTTTCTGCACAGCGTTTATGTTGTTTCTTGTTACTACATGAGACGAGCAGGAGCCACAAGATCTATGGATGCCTTGACATACAATTTTCATGACACAAATCGACTGCATGTCAGTTTGGGGTTTCTGAGGTACTAGGTGATGGTATTAATTTACCATCACTTTGATTGACAGCGTGACTGTTAATTAAGTAGCAGATAAAATTAATAATGTTGCTTCCGAGCTGGAGGGTGTAAGTTCAAATCCCGACACGTTCCAAAATCTTTTCATAATTATATGTAAGTTTATCCGACGCTCTTACGGTGAAGGAAAACTAAGAACACCTACGAAGACATTCAAAAGTTGTGCGTGTAGTCGGCCAATCCGCACTCTACGGGTAATGAGCTGATCATGATGATGATTTTGTGGTGGGTTACAGTTCAAATTTCATGCAGGTCCTAAGTCCAGCAGTGTACTTCGTACATTCGTTATAATAAATTATTTCCTTGAAATAAGGTTCAAAATACATGAATAGAATGTGATTTAATAGAACCCTCGCAATTAAATCTATCCGATGGAGTCGACAATAGTTCATTAGATCGTTCGGAAATTGCTCATTAGGCAGTCAGCTGGCGGGCGTGAATAAAACAGGGTCTTTCACACCGCATTCATTTTCTTAAAGCTTTGAATTACGATTTTATATCAGATGACCGAAGCGCTATACAAAAAAAACCTTACAGCGATATATTTGAGATGTAACGCAGGAATTTGTTAACGTTATATATATTAACGTGCATAAAGATGCATTGAATGTGGTGATAATGAACTCCATGATTGAGCCAATCTCTACCTGTTTAGGTAAGGTAAATAATAACTAATTAACTAGTAGTACGGTACTAGAAACAGCAAATTAAGAATGACGTTTGTTTTGATAAGTTGTTTTAGACCGAGTGCGTTGAACAAGAGCCGCCTGAACGGAGTATGGTCTTCGTATTATTTCTATCAGGGGAGTAAATATTGCTTGGAAGTCTTTGTACTTGGTTGTATTGGTTGTACTGAGTAAATAATGGTTTTAAAACCAATTCTACCATTTTTTTCATTTGGTTACCAGAAGAAAGATAAAAGCTCATTGGATAAAGGTCCAATTTCACGAGAGCCATGCTGTGTGAAAAGGCTTTTCTCTGCAGTAAGTCCTTATAGGCTGGTGGATCGCTGAAAAAGCGAGTTGTAAAGTTCAACATATGATCATCATCATCTTAATCAGTTCATTAAACGTCCCCATCGAGGGGCACGAGCCTACCCGTAAAGCCTTTGTCGTTCACGGGGGTACAGTGCGGATGGGCCGACTTCACGCATCTTCGCAGGCGTGCGCAGGTTTCCTCACGATGTTTTCCATTACTGATGTTTTTATAAGAGCGACGGATAAGTTAAATTGGTACGTGGTAGAATATTAGTACTAGGCTGTGGCTCATTGGTGTGGACTGTTGCCTTCCGATCTGGAGGGAGCAGGTTCAAGTTCGAATCCCACCGCGTACCATTGTATTTTCTGAACCTATTCAAAATACCAAGTCACAACACCATAGTTCATCACAGGTACAACTCACTAAGCGTTTGTTTATGTTATTTGTTGATGTTATGTGCTTGACAGAGGATATTAAATTTATTCTGTAAATAATGTATAGATTGACCCATTCCGAAAATTGTTTCTTCATATATATTGCTATTGCTGAGTCCACATAATTACTTGTCAACCTGAATTCAATCTTCACGTTATCATAAATTTCATTTTCCTATTCAGGATTAAAGGTTTCAAATTAGATAGATTTCCCATTACCGTAACTTAGAACAAAGAAGGTGCTCCGGATAATGATTAATGGCTTCGATGAAAGTGGCTTATTAAGGTAAGAAGCACTCGGTTAACTTTGAATTAAACACGACCTTATTTGAGGTGATCCTAAGCCTCTGGCAATTTATTATGAGTACATAACATCGTCTTTGGCGAAAAAAATGGTAATTGTTAAAACTCGCCGAGGTTTGGAGTAGAGACCGCGTCTGCCAGCTTAGGACGATTCCCAGTTGGACAGACCAGTCCGATGGACCGATCATTAACGAAATACCACTAGTGGAGGAAAGCGGAGGATCGATCTGGTGCAAAATGTAGGAGGCATAACATTTCCAGCAGTGGACTGCAACAGGTTTCCGTATCTTAGTGGAAAAGACGTGCTCTAAGGTGGCGGGAGCTTGCCAGGAAAAAGCTAATTCACTTGGTTTTTTAATGCCACAGGGTTTTTATGTGACCGGAATCACATACGCAGGCAGATCATTCCATTCATTTGCTTCCATGCTTGCTGCAAAACGAAAAAAGACGCGAAAAGCTTTATCCAAATACGGATACGTTAACTACAAACGGGTGAAATTTTGAATACGATCAATGCATGGTGCAGAGCACTCACCAAAGTAAAGCCTGTAAAAATCCGACAAACATGTGACTTTACGACTGTGGGATAAGCCTTACAGTTTGGAATTAACAGGTTTTCTGGCTCTGCGATCGATGGAGTCTAATACAGCAAGATGACATTTTGCTGAACCATCCCAAAGGTGACTGCAGTACTCTATGTTAGGCCGGACTTGAGCTTAGTATAAAGACATAAGGGTGACCAAAAATTAAAGCAATCTTCTATGACTTGGACCAATAATCTCTAAATAAGATAAGGCAGGGATGGATAGGAACTAAGATGAATATGTAGTGGAGGGTCGAGGTTGAACCATTTTGTGGGTATTGGGTTTTCGCAACAGNAAGATAAAAGCTCATTGGATAAAGGTCCAATTTCACGAGAGCCATGCTGTGTGAAAAGGCTTTTCTCTGCAGTAAGTCCTTATAGGCTGGTGGATCGCTGAAAAGGCGAGTTGTAAAGTTCAACATATGATCATCATCATCTTAATCAGTTCATTAAACGTCCCCATCGAGGGGCACGAGCCTACCCGTAAAGCCTTTGTCGTTCACGGGGGTACAGTGCGGATGGGCCGACTTCACGCATCTTCGCAGGCGTGCGCAGGTTTCCTCACGATGTTTTCCATTACTGATGTTTTTATAAGAGCGACGGATAAGTTAAATTGGTACGTGGTAGAATATTAGTACTAGGCTGTGGCTCATTGGTGTGGACTGTTGCCTTCCGATCTGGAGGGAGCAGGTTCAAGTTCGAATCCCACCGCGTACCATTGTATTTTCTGAACCTATTCAAAATACCAAGTCACAACACCATAGTTCATCACAGGTACAACTCACTAAGCGTTTGTTTATGTTATTTGTTGATGTTATGTGCTTGACAGAGGATATTTAAATTTATTCTGTAAATAATGTATAGATTGACCCATTCCGAAAATTGTTTCTTCATATATATTGCTATTGCTGAGTCCACATAATTACTTGTCAACCTGAATTCAATCTTCACGTTATCATAAATTTCATTTTCCTATTCAGGATTAAAGGTTTCAAATTAGATAGATTTCCCATTACCGTAACTTAGAACAAAGAAGGTGCTCCGGATAATGATTAATGGCTTCGATGAAAGTGGCTTATTAAGGTAAGAAGCACTCGGTTAACTTTGAATTAAACACGACCTTATTTGAGGTGATCCAAGCCTCTGGCAATTTATTATGAGTACAACATCGTCTTTGGCGAAAAAAATGGTAATTGTTAAAACTCGCCGAGGTTTGGAGTAGAGACCGCGTCTGCCAGCTTAGGACGATTCCCAGTTGGACAGACCAGTCCGATGGACCGATCATTAACGAAATACCACTAGTGGAGGAAAGCGGAGGATCGATCTGGTGCAAAATGTAGGAGGCATACATTTCCAGCAGTGGACTGCAACAGGTTTCCGTATCTTAGTGGAAAAGACGTGCTCTAAGGTGGCGGGAGCTTGCCAGGAAAAAGCTAATTCACTTGGTTTTTTAATGCCACAGGGTTTTTATGTGACCGGAATCACATACGCAGGCAGATCATTCCATTCATTTGCTTCCATGCTTGCTGCATAACGAAAAGGACGCGAAAAGCTTTGTCCAAATACGGGTACGTCAACTACAAACGGGTGAAATGTTGAATACGATCAATGCATGGTGCAGAGCACTCACCAAAGTAAAGCCTGTAAAAAACCGACAAACATGTGACTTTACGACTGTGGGATAAGCTTTACAGTTTGGAATTAACAGGTTTTCTGGAGTCTAATACAGCAAGATGACATTTTGCTGAACCATCCCAAAGGTGACTGCAGTACTCTATGTTAGGCCGGACTTGAGCTTAGTATAAAGACATAAGGGTGACCAAAATTAAAGCAATCTTCTATGACTTGGACCAATAATCTCTAAATAAGATAAGGCAGGGATGGATAGGAACTAAGATGAATATGTAGTGGAGGGTCGAGGTTGAACATTTTGTGGGTATTGGGTTTTCGCAACAGATCCCGTTTAATTTGGATAACTTAATGAAGGGTTAGTTTGATACGTTGTATACGTCGCTTGGAATAAGATTTTGTTTTATTTAATTACTCAGTTATCAAACATAAACCTGAGCCCTCATTCCGCTAATTTCAAAAGCGCCAATTCTTTTTTTATTGTATCTCAATAGCATCATAATTAACTCATTCATTCTGTATTATACATAGTACCTTTTAGTAGGTATAACCATTAATAATAATGATAAATAATATTTGTTTCATCAATTCAGTGTTTGTAATGTCATGTGCGCCTAAAGTTAAATTAGCGGGTTGACGCCGAGGGTTTATAACTCTCAATAAAAACATAATAAATCTATTATCAAACCTTTAAGTGGCCGTCATACACGGCATTTCGGGATGTGGTGGATAGACTCGATACTGATTCTTCTAGGTAGGTACCACCGCTGTGCCAGATATGGTCCCGGAATAGAAGTGTTTTGCACTTCTATGTTTCGGATGAGGCACTGTAGTTAGTTAAATACTTGGTATAAGAGTCCTCTGTTGTCTCTGGTGTCGGGCGCATGAAGAATAATAACTTCTAGCTGTTATTGGTCTCCGATGAAATGAGCTGATGATGATGACATTTCTTGCTTAAGTTCTTGAGAACACGCCTTCTTAGAAATTCAAAAAGTCGGCCAATCCGCACTGGCCCGTGTGGATGACTAAGGCCTGTACACTCTTTACGGTTAGGCTCGTGCCCTCGGTAGGGACGTTTAATTAGCTGATGAAGGTAAATGATGATATTTATGCATCTGTTATAGGCAGGTGGGTCACTTACCATCAAGTAAGCGAGGTATTTATGGTGGTCACCTTCCGGTACAAGAAAATCTAAACTAAATTAGTATGCTGAACACAATTGTTACAAGTACGTGGTTCGAAATGTGCTGAGCTGTTCACAATTCATTTCTTTTTCGTATTTCACGGGCCATAAGAGGCGGCCGCTTCAGGGCAATGTTGCGAGTTCGATTCGTTGTCGTGTGTGTATTTTCCATAGGAATATACGGATTTGTCTAAAGAATTTGTATTGATGTACTACCTTTTTAATAAAGAACAAATAAAGACTACTTTTCGCTATATTACACTCTTAATTCCGGAATTCGAAACTTAATTATGTACGTGTCTAAGAATGTATGTTATCCAGTACGTGAACACTCTGTTATACTCTGGACCTAAGAGTGATCTTTGCTTCATGAGATAATACTTACGTAATATTCAACATTCATTAGTAACATAATTATGTTGTACTCAAATTAATTTCTGCTTGTTATTTTATGATCGGTTAATTCACAGGATAGTTGCAGAGGTGTCTTTTTTTATGCGTAAAACTTGCCCTGAGATATCATACTTACCTATGACGTAAAACAATTATAACTTAGCATCTTTTTTAGTATTGATGTAGCAATTACAGTGATGTTTAATAGATTAGTACCTATGGTCCTAAAGTAAGTCAAAATTATAAAGATATAATATTTGTGAGTAATATTCTGTAGCTGACTGAAAAGGTATCTTTTACAAAGATTTATATTCTTGCGATCTATATTTTATTACAATTATAAATTGTATTGTAGTTACAAAAAGTATATGATGCTTGCTGAGTTCTGTTACAAAATTGTACAATAAAAATTGACTTAGAAATAATGTGTTCAAATATTTTATTGTGACTGCTTACATTTTTATAAAAGGACTTGGACCTCCATAAAATATGAATAAATAAAAAGATTTACCCGAATTCTAAAATAAGGTATTGGTGGAAAAAAAACGCTTCAGTTCCTTATAAAAAGGCATTCTTCAAAGATGGGGATTAAGCAGGCTTTGTGGCGGATAAAAGTGGATTTACTTCGCAAAGATTCTAGTAGAATTGATATGATATATTACTGTCCTTTGGAAGTTGCTGTCATCTTACTTGAGGTTAATGGGAATTGGGTTTTCGAAGCTTTGTTTTTCCTGCTATAAGGGTAGGTTAGATAAATAATAATAATAGATAGATCTTTCCCTTCCGTAAGTGACTTTCCCAAAGACTAAGAAAACTTCTTATTCAGAATTCTATTCCCTACTAAACCGACCTATTTATAGTCTAAGTAAACTTCTATTTACTGTTCTTGCTCTAACTTACAGGAAAATAGTCATATAGCTAACAACATAACATGCTTTAATCAAATCTACTTCTATATCCAACTGTCTATTATCATTTTCAGGTGTAAGGTGAATTTATAAAATTATGTATACCACTTCGACGATACGGCCATACATTACCGTAACATTTGCACACCAATAATAGCTAAACGTATATATGATTATGCAATAAGTGTGTTTGTTGTAAATAATTTGGTGTTGCTCAATGTTTTGGCAAATGCTTTAAATGTTGATCAAGTGCTCTTTACATTTTAAAGTTGAGTTTGTTGTTTCACAAGGATAATTTGAGTTCGTATCTAATGAATTCGATGCATAAGGTACATTTAATATGGGAATAACAACTAAATAAAAACAAAATGAAATTTGATTAAATATTAATAAGAACTTGTATTATCCTTTGATGATAATAATGATTGATCACTAATGAATGTATTTATTTGTAAAGGGCCACTTAATGTGGATGCAAATCTTTCTGGCTTCTCTATGGCAAACCGTATGGAAACTTTACTCACTGTTTTCAATTTCTATATACACGATGAAGTGCTTGCATATATAAATTATTTGTTCTGTGTTTTGGGGCTGTATTTTGACGTAATAAATTTACATTAAAAGTGGTCTCAATGAACCGTCTTAAAATGAAAACCATTAAGCTTATGTGAAATAATGGAACAACTTAATTTTTATTAAAAAACTTTACTGATCCAAGTTTAAGGAAACCATATTTAAAAATTGAATTGCGTGTATTAAGTTAATGATGAACTGTAACAACTTTTTGAACTCAGATATCACAGATATTGAATTTGGGTTTTATTTGTCATATATAAAAAAAATCCAAACTTTTTATAAAAATCAAATACAGCCTCAAATAAATGTGCATATAAACATTTGATAACTGTTTTCTATGTGTATGACCAACAAGATCACTGCACGTTCTTTCTTCTTCCCTTCTGAACTCTGGCACGTCTTGCACAGTCAAACACTATTTAGATGGTAAAACGGTTGAAGAAATTTTCAAACTACAACGGTAAATATAAAATCTATTTCTGGATTTTAAGAAACACCATATACCCAATTTTCCACCTTATGATTTTTCTGAAATTTATTGAAATGGTTGAAGAAGTCGTCTCTTCTTCAACCTTTCATTTCAATTTAATTCGAATTTCAGTTATATAATTGAGACAGTAAAATATGGAAATAATGGTAAGAAAAACTAAACTCTCAAATATATTTTTTACATGCCAGCAAATGATACCGTTGTGCCTCCAAATAGCGCTAAATGTGAGCATGTGCATCTTCTTGGTCTTCGTTAAGCTGTGTGTGCTTGTGTATAGGAACGAATGTTTCTTCTTACAGGCCCGGAGCGCTAGCACCAGTAGTTTTAGGAGCGTAAGTCAGGTAATGAAAGTAATAATGCCGTCTATTTGCTAAAACACCGTAAATTGATGAGTACAATTTTTAGTTCCGCTAATAATTAATTAAAATTGTGCACGACTATACACACTATTCGTGATGTTGTACGTGCAAAATCTGTTGTACGTGCAAAATCCCTTATAATATATTTATGGTGATAAAAAGCAATATAAGAGATGGCTTATCCAAATTAGTTTTCCGTTAAACAGGGGTTTTTTCAGTTTTATATTGAAAAATTGTGCTCGTCGCTTAACTGCGTTTTAGCTAGTGTGGCCGACAGAATAATGCTTATCACGCCTGTCACCACATTGATTGTTTGATTTAGTTGGTTGTTTTCGTCGGCAATGGCTTTTATTTGAGTAGCAGCTGTGTTGCAACACTGTGGTCTGCAGATTTCCAGGAAGAACATAATACATACGACACTCTCAATCAGTTAAACTAAATACTATATCACAATAAACTCAAATGATAATCTATTGTGTTGAACACCATGTTACAACTCAAATACTTTACAAGCCTACATACAACAATCTTGCATTTTAAAATAACTGAGGAGTTTGGTATTTTAAGCCTACTCGTACATTCAACGTTTTTGTTTCTAAATAAGCGATATTGAATTACTTTCATTAATGTATCTGTATTATGAACATATTGGATATAGTGGGTTATCAAGCAAATTATCTCAACTTGAAAATATTTTGTAAAATTAAGTTGAAAATGTTCTTGAAAGACATTGCCAAAATTATTTTGTCATGACTCATGGGTCATCCGCGTTACCTATAGTGTTTTTTTAGCTGTAGCAGTAGAATCACCACCATCAGCTGTAGAATTCAAAAAACAAAAATGGTAAGTACTTTACGAAACATTAAACCTGAAATCTCATTTTAGTTGAATATATATATAAGTTATTTAATAACACCCAACAGGTACCAATCAGTCATTGAAAAATTACCTCATCATAAAATATGCTATCGAAATAGTGGATTTGAAATCCTTTTACATAGTAAAAAGGCATTTAAAACTATGTAAATATAGTTCAAAGATATCGAAAGCAAGATTCTTGCCACTCGGTAGATCAGCAAATTCAAATACAACCAAATACAAGTCAAATTGTAAATAATTATGCAAATTGAACCACTGTGGTCGTCGTGCTTCGTACTTTGTCTGGGCGACAGCTGTGGAAAATAGAAAATTAGGTCACTGAAACTAATGAGCATTTAACGAAATGAGTTCTTTTGTAGAAAAAGTAGCTAATAGCGATTTCAATTCGAAGACTGCACAAAGCATCACAGCTTTTATAGGACCTTTATTTGATATTAAGTTTCCAATATTTGACATCTTAATGTAAATTTCAAACAAATATAAATAACAAATGTGTAAATATTAATACCATTTCATGACATAAAATTTGAAAATTGTCACATACGATAAAAAGTTTGCACAAATGTGCCTTTTTTGTTTTTTATTTGTAAAATTTTTTAACCAAGAAAATTAAATAATATTCAAACCACAAATTTTAAAGTTTTGAAGAATTATTGCTGTTGCCATCAGTAAATGAAATGTATTATTATCAAAGTCGGAATCCAATCAACCATAGAATATGTGCGAAATTTCCCGATGAAAATCGCATATTATTGTATAAAGGTTAATAAAAAAAAACAACGAAATTCAGATGAGAAAGATCTCTATAATGCGCGGATCTTATATTTTCTTTTTAGAACTTCCCGTTCTTGGTCAATATGTCCCTAATAGCTCGATGAATTAAGATGAAAATTAAGTTACTCTAGGAATGTTACACGATGCTGTAAAAAGTTGAGGAATATATTTGGGAATGGGCCTTTTTTGCGATTTATATCAACCTTTTTTTGTAAGGTCTCTAATACCCGGTATGTTTAGTAGCCATGCAGTTTCCTTTCGGGATATGAGCCAACGACCCCTGGATAATGCATTGATCTTGTTCAACGCTGCAAACAACAGTTTAACAACTACAGTAAGATAAATAATATAAGTGACGAAATTTTGTGTTAAGAATATAAATAGAAGACAATATAAGTGACGAAATTTTGTGTGAAGTAATTATTCAGCAAAAGTACATGTAACTTTATGTAACCGACCTCTCAAATAGTTCAGAATTAGATTCCGTGCAAAGTTTCCAAATAAGAGCAAACTGGACATAAAAATCTAGGAGGTTTTCAATGTTGAATTGGCTCACGTCTTGAACGCTCTTTTGAGATCTATAAGATTGTTCAAATCAGACTCATTCATAAATGGTGAACCTAAATTTGATGCAGCAGTATAGATTTTTCTCTCTCAATCTAATAAGTGATTCTATATTGGTTTTATCACAGCCAATGAAAATAATACTACTATTATTTATTCAGGTAATTTCTACGTGATCAATACAGGCATATCAATTCAAATCGAACTTATTATTGAGACTGTAGCTATTGCTAATTCTGTAATTCTCAGCCTTTTTTTCTTTAAGATTTCTAACGAAATCGTTTTATACCAAATTAGGGGTTATGTAAACATTATGCAAACCAAAGTATAAGTTACTTGGGGTATTCAGCGTCAGTTTCCATTTAAAGTCTATTATGGTTCCTAACACTCGAAACAAAATGCTCATTATCAATTCTGCAGAGGGCCGACACTTTAAACCTTTTACGCCTTTTTCCCGTCCGTAGCTGAATACCTCTCAAACTTCATCTATACCTTTTTTCACAGTCCATTTTACGTCCTCCATTCTTTTAAAGTATATTTAAATGCATAAATTTCGTGTCATATCTTTGCGTAAAAGCAAATTTAGGTACCATTTCACAAGTGTGCGTTTAAGTAAATTTCAAAATAACACCATGTTTCTTCAGTGTTATAAGGCTCATAAACATTTAACTTTCAGCAAGTTAGAGTGTAAAACATAATGGTATGGTAACTTAGCTGACACATCTGTCGGTAAGGTGAACTCAGTATCATTATTCTATTAAATGAGCTATTTGCTGTCAGATGTGTTTTAACTTCCATCAACTTAATTATGTCTTTCTGCATCATAGTAATATTCACATAAGTTGAAGGCAAATGCAATAATTACATTTAGCATTGAAGATTATGTATGATTTTTATATCTCTAGTTCGTTTCCATTTAATTTATTTGGAAATTCATGTTTAATTTTGGTATCGGTAAAGCCCATAATCATAATCATAAAATCACTGAAAGAATACCAAACACTTAACTTTCTCAACGTATTAACATGCTTACAATGAAGTCAGTGCCGATGATGTATTTCTACAGTAGTCCTAGTAAATGCTCTTTACACTCATGATAGAGTGAATAGCTCTGCTGAACTGCATGAGCTTAAAGGCTGGTCAGAGGTTGCGCAAGATAGAACCTGGTATTCTCTCGTTTCGGAAGCCAAGACCTACTTTTGAACGCTGAGCCACAAAAGTTATTTCTATACCTTTTCATTCTAAGGTTACGTGTATCTATATTTTACTCCCGACAAGTATCTGTTTAACTTATAAGTGAATAATGTTTGTCAAAAATTGTCTTTTCCTTTAAAAAAGAAAGTACACTGCAAGAGGCTATTCCACAATCCTTGTAGGGCGAAGCCCTAAGCGATCTCTTTGCGCCATGTGCCACAAAGACGACAGGTGTTTGCATGGGTACAGTGCTAACACGATCTCACTTTGCCCTCAGATCTTGTAAAGAATACCTAAACAACATTTTTTGTTCCAAAGATAACTAAATACAGAAAATATATCAGTTTATTACTGTTTTTTTGTGAGTTTATGAAGACGTTACTTTGGGAAAGTAAAAGGTATTTATAGGCAATATTATAATGAAAATGAGGGAATTGGTTTTTTACAAAATATCCAAATGTAGCTCGTTAATATCTCTCAAAATCCATAATATGTTCAATATACTTATCAATTATATTCAAGGGGTCCCAGCCAAAATCTATCGGGACTGAAGTTAACCTAACAAGCATATGCTTCATACCTGACAACAAACGACGCTTTGGCTATCTGCCAACTGGAGTTCAGAAGAAACTGATATGATTCTCCTCAATGAGAGTCACCGAAGATCGTCACCAAAGGCATAATAATATACTTTATGGCTTTCATAGATTTTGACAATGCTTTGTCTGGAAATGGACATGAATCCCGCCATTAATATTTATTACATGTTTCCCTTTTAAACTTTCGATTGGTTCCACAAAGCAAATAGCGCTGAGCAAATAACCTGTTTGAAAAAAAACTACCTTTCTTATCTGTGTGTTACAAATATCTGCTCACCTGTTTTTTCATATGAAAAACCTAAATAACATTTTAATTAATTTATTATTTGAAACTGTACAATTTTTTATCACATATTTTGATAAGATTCCGTCGAGGTCGTGAAATAAAAGTCTTCATTTCAAGCAACTGTTTATTATAGTGACTAGAATCTTATATTTATGGAGATATTAACTATCCCCGCCTCGCCTAATCGCCAGTCATCATTTCCATGAACTCTGAAACGGGAAGGTTCATTTATTATTTCTTCGGAGCTATAATATTTTGGGTAATTATTGTTGTATATTTTGAATAGCTATATTTGCAGTCTTCATGAACAGTTTTCGCTATTATTGAAAGGATATAGATGAGATATAGTATACAGTAACGATTGGATTTGTAAAGTTAAAAATTTTTCAAAATTAGTATTTAACTTTTTAATAAATCCTTCAGGGGGCTTACCGCCATCTCTTGAAACGGTATTAGTTTAGTTTTTGTTTAACAAAGTATAAAAGATAGTCAGGACGCACACCTGATGGTAAGTGATACGCCTGTCCATGTTAGAGTCGCATTGATGGAGACCAATAAGTGATCGACTGTTATTATTTTCCATCAATGATGAACTGAAAAAATCATTATAGGAGACTTTCATTCAGCAGTGGACATAGCTCATGCAAATAGACTAAAGGGGAAACCATGTTATTAACTATGTGATATATGTTTTGTTGTTGGGCTAATTGTATTAGTTAGCTATAATGAATGAACAAGTCACAGGTGTCCCTTGTTCCGGAATACTGGTTGTACTATCAGATGGCTATTTGTTTCATTGATAATCTTAAGAAAAAATCTCAATATCACTGAATAAATTAATACGTACCATCGAAGTCAACAGTTCCAGAATCATCAGTATCGATTTCAGCTATCATCTCATTGAGTTGATCAGGAGTAAGCTGGTCGTCAAGAGCTGCTAGGATCTCGCGTAAACTTGACGTGGGGATATAACCGTTGCCTGTAATTATCAATAATTGAACGTTTAAGAGGGAAGTAAACAAATACATTTTTTTTTTTAACAATTTTTATACTACTCGATTCTTATGGTTTGTGCTAACAGTAGGCAGTCCTAGATCTTGGGCATATTCTTAAAAAGTAATAGCATAAACTAAACATTGGAACCATATGTGAATACAGGTAGGTACTTATGTTTACTTTAACTTAGTATAAACAAATATTATGTATTGCATAGATGAATACGTGATTTCATCACAGTGAGTATTTCAAACCATATGAAAACAACCCGCTTTAAAAACTTTAAAGATGAGAAAAGCTAACTGGCGCAGAATTATGATACTATGATAAAAATATAAGCTAGATTTTTTGAAGCTCAAATACTCGTAATGTTATAAATGGTTCGATAAACTCATCCCAGGGTTAGTTTTCATTTAATAGAGAACATGCTGCGTATAGAATAAGTTCAAATTTCGTTGTACTTGTACACTCTTGAACAACATTTTCAATTATACAAACAACAACAAAGTTTCATGATTTACCGGCACCCCGCTTAGCAAACAATAAACTAGGTACAGAACTAAACCGAATTTCTTCTAAACACAGTGCCTAATGAACAAAACTTTCGTACGAGTGAGTCGGCACATAGGTTACGTAAAGATTCCAACTCTACACAATTATAAGAAGGTTCGCCCTAAGCCCTCTTGTACAGTCGATTCCAGAAGCACCTACTCAGCAAATTGTTTTGTTCGAGTAAAGAAAATTCTGTCTGACAATTCTGTTTCTTCGGAATTTGTTTAGACAGGGGGAAAATAACTAATGCCGTTTTCGTGTTTGGTATCTACCTCTTAAACTCTAAATTTATAATGTGTATGAATATAATATGCAGAGAGAAAAATAAACAGAGAAAGAGAGTATTTATGATGTCATTTATTCCCTTTATTTTATATTATTCACCCTCCTACTATGCTATGCTTGGAGTCTCTCTTAGGGATAAGATCAGAAATGATTTAATCCGTAAGAGAACTAAAGTTACCGACATAGCCCGCCGGATCAGCAAGTTGAAGTGGCAGTGGGCTGGTACGTATGTAGAACCGATGGCCGTTGGAGCAGACGAGTTCTGGAGTGGAGACCGCGTCTTGGCAAGCGTAGCGTAGGACGCCCTCCGGCCCGATGGACCGACGACTTGCGGAAGGTCGCTGGTGGGAGCTGGATGAGAAAAGCGGAGGACCGGGATATCTGGCGCAAAATGGGGGAGACCTATGTCCAGCAGTGGACTGCGATAGGTTGAAGAGAGAGAGACCCTCCTACTTACCTAATGAAATATTTAGTTATTTTAATTCTGACTGTTATCCCATTCCCCCTTTAACCAATTCTTTGCCCATGCGCGGAGCACTAACATAATATTATTAATAATTAAATTACAAAATAATCTTAAACTAAAAAAAGACGGACATGAGTCTGTAGATGTAATTTATTATTTATTTATTGGACAACCAACAAGAACATACACTTAGTAAATTTAATTACAGTATTGACACACATGAATACATGATTAAGTGATGCCTTAATTATAGCTGCCACGGCTTTCACAGACAAAACTTGCGCTTAAAATATAAAAAACAAATATATAGCTATGGACAAAATAACATAATTTAGGTAAAAACCAGAAATCAAATTACAGTGTACCTTGATGCAAATAAGCAATTGATTTGAGGAAAGCACTGTATTCACCAAATATATCCACATTTCCCTCCTTAGATAATTTGTTATAATAATTTTGCTCACGATTTATGGCTGAAAAGTGTCCTAAATTAGTTTTAAAACCTTTTGGTACAAATAATTTATATTTAGCGGGGCGAGGCAATTTTTTAGGTGTATGAAATTGTAAAATTGATAAAAGGCCAGGGCAATCAAACTGTCCATTGACAATCTTGTAAAAAATTTAAGATCCGCAGTTGTTCTACGAGACTCTAGGCTTTGAATTTTGAAGTGAGTTAATCGTTGTGAGTATGATACCAGTTCCTTAGCCATATGGGCCTGGAAAGACAAATGCCAAAATCTCTTATTAACCGATTCTATTCTTTTCTTGTGTACTTCATAGTAACTAGTTAATTAAGTACTTTAGTTTATTAAAAATATATAAGTATATTTATCCGTTGTTTAGTACCCATAATACAGGCTTCACGCTTAACTTGGGACTAGATGGCGCTGTGTGAATGTCAGTGGATATTTATTTATTTATACTACAGTATAAATCCAAATTGAATAATGATTTGTTGAGTGTATTGATGTTTTAGATTTCTGATAAATATTCACCGTCCGTATTACTCTGTTGACGCTATCATTCGGAAAACAATGCATGTTTTTAACTATTGGGCTATTGTCGTGCCTTCAAGATGTCCCATCGTAATATAATTAAGTTGTCATTAGCTAAAGCTGTCATTTTCAGGCGTGTTTTTCTGAACAGATTTTTCTATTCACAAACGATTTTGAGCATTTTTTTTATACCTTACTTTAATATATTAATTTCGTCTAATATTGTCTTTCAAGTATACAATGTATTTAGAGGGAATTAAATAGTTTGCAGACAAGTAAAAGATAAGCAATTCTCACTTGGCAATGTTTACTGCGGGCGTTCACCGGTCTTGCCCTCGAGCCTACATAAACAAACTGTGCCCAAACAATATTCTATTCGACCTTACACCTTACACCTTCCCCTATAAATTGAATAGTCTCGAGTAATATGTGACTTGTATAATTGAATAGCATTTAAATAGTTGCTTTGTCTTTTAGGAAGAGGAAATAGTGGAATCTGAATAGTAAGTGGATCATCATCTCATTAAACGTCCCACCGAGGGGCACAAGCCTACCCGTAAAGGCTGTTTAGGCCTTAGTCGTCCACGCGGGCCCAGTGCGGGTTGGACGACTTCACGCACAACCTTATAATCTCTTCGCAGGCGTGCGCAGGTTTCCTAACGATGTTTTCCTTCACCGTAAGAGCGTCGGATAACGTTCATTTTATTTCAAAAATTCGAAAATCCATTGGTATGTAGCGGGATTTGAACCTCAGCCCTCCCGGTAGGAGGGCATCAGCCCACGCCATTGAGCTACCGACGCGAGTAAGGGGATATACGGGCATAATTTTTCAAAAGCTTTTGTAAAACATTATACCTTATACCAAAATTTAAATGACTTTAAAAAGGCCAACAATGAATCGATCAGTAGTTGCGGTTGTTTAAACTAAGGAACTTTTACATAACATCAATGCAGGGTCTAGGATGAAAAAACCATTTGATGGATTCGAGAACAATAGTATATCTATGGTAAGGAACAATATTTCAATCCAAATCAAATTTTAATAACATGAAATACATGATTGATTTGATTACAACTTTGTTTGTATTTCTATGTGTTTTGTTTGTATTCATAAGTGACCAGTACGTGCAGTTCGCTCACTCGGTGGCAATGATGTAAAAAAGAATGGATATGCTCACAAAACAATCGAAAAAAGTGTTCCGAATGCAGTGACTGCAGTGACAGCACATATACACATATTTCGAATTTCGGACACATTAACCTGAACAAAAGAGTACAAACTGTACTTTCTTCGCCGGTTCGTTTTTGAGGCACGAATGGCGTATCTACCTTTATATATACAGAATATCATTGCTCGGTGGTAAGTTATACGCTTGACCATGACAGGTGTGGTATTAACCCATTGAACGCCGGGATTCCAGACCCAATGGAAAACCTATTGTGTCTGGCGCTTTAAGGCGTCATTGGCGGTCAAAGGGTTAAATGTCATCATTCTCCGCCAACACTGCCCTGCGCCTGTCACCCGATATGACAGATGTTAGGTCTCTTATTTACGGTAATTTTATGTATGGGAAAACAAATGTGGAAATTCAATATATTTCTCACTCACCATTATTCGAATGATCTTAAGTTGTGTGTTTTTCAAAATTCTATTATTTATTGGCAGTATATTTTCATTTGAATAGAATTCGTGTCAAAGAAAATCGTAACCAACAACTGTCAATTTTTATTAATGATGTGTGTCAAAAAGGACTAAACGGCCATGCTGACCAATTCCCGATGTTTTTTATTGCGTTTCCCATCACAGTGTTCTTGTATATGAGCTTTCGGCGATTTCCAGCTTAGCAAGGGTATCGCTTGGCATCCAGCCAACGAATCCCCACTGGACAATTATCGACAAAATCCATTGTCTTTTCGGGCCTATAAATTGAAACCAACAATTGTGTTCGCTATTAAAATTGCAGGCCCGATTCAATTGAGTTGCAACGTAATAAATGCTTGTCTTTTTTGTTAGCAGGATTACGTACATTTTAATTGGTTTTAAAAAGTGTTTTTTTTTTATGAGAAATTGAAAGCGTGCACAGAAAAGCGACATGCATATGTAATGGGTACCAAGACGATTCAGTATCGTGCTACTACCGATTTAAAGTAACTTAGTAAACCTAGAGAGATTATTTGAAATAAATTTTTAAAAAAAACTCTTACGCGCGAAAATTTTTTGTAAGAATAAGTAATAAGTTAAAATAGGAGATCAATAATAAAAATATTATAAAGTGTTATTTTAAAACGATACCAGAATAATATATCATCCAAAATACCAAAATTTCGTTACAAAATATTTCTAAACAATTCGACTGACGTCGAAATTTTCGCGTCAAGAACGAGTTATATCAACAAGCCATTCGCCTGTCACGGTTCTGCTAAACATTACCTAAGCTTGGATAGACGTTAAGGGGCAGCGCAGACGACAGACTATTCGAAACGTACTTTTTAGTCTGTGAAAGTAGATCCTTTGCAATCATATGCATTAAAGCACGTTTAAACGTCTGCAGTGGGATGGTCACCTTCAGAGACGTCACGATGACCATATGGTAAAACTTGCTCTAAAATTGCCAGAGACGAAGCGTACGCGTGGAATACCACCCGCCACCTGGTTGACGACGGCCGAAAAAGACCTAAATGATGCTCATTTGGGTCTTTGACGAAGCGCAAAACCGTGCGAAATGGAAAATAGGTACAAGGAAGGCCGGTCCCAATCGGAAAAGGTCTAAGCAGAAAAGAAGAACGCACATGACGCGCAAAAAGTCGAGCGCACAAAATGTGTAACAATTGACGTTTGCTTCAACCCGCTTTTATGTAGACGGCGCTCTATTTAGTCTGCAATCTGCATACGTGAAAGAATGATCGAAGAGTGCGTCGCACGCGTTGAGTCTGTCGAAAAATCCGCGACCGACTTTTTGTACGCCGCAGACTTGATCACACAAGAAGTATGCCGTCTGCACAGCACCTCATAGACAAACAAACACTTTTGCAGCTTGACGTACGCCTTTCTACAAGCAAGAAGGCAAGCTATAGATGCTTTGTCGAGTGGAAAGTAGTATTTGTTGGTTTTACGAAATAATTGCAAAATATTGAAGCGAAGGTAATTGAAAATTGTAACATTATTTTCTACAACCATATAATCAATAACTTTGGATAGCAAAACCTATGTACATTTATACAAAATATGATAAAAAAGGCAATACGTAATAACTTTGTTATTGAAGATAACTACGAACTCATTTTACTTTTTTATATTAACTTATTAGCTGCAAGGAGTTCGGGTCTAACTGTCTAATAAAAAGAAAAGGGCAAATAAAATTAAATTCTACTGTTTTAGATGACCTTTTTTCATAATTATTTATATAAATGTATCAACTTGAAATACTGCTTTGTGGGCTATATAATTGAACACGAATTAGTTCATGATGTCTAATTTTATTTTTTCTATTTTTGTCGGCATTAGACGACGAAGGCGTAACGTGCCATCCTTAATAAGAAAATGTCATCTTAATCTTTCTGACGATCAGAAGTTTCAACTAACAATGCTTATCTAAATTGCGAGCTGTCGTACAAAGTGAGTTACATAGAGAGACACACACAAAGCGCCTCTTTTGAGATTTCAATCTACGGACTTCTAGATCAACCTAGCGACCTTAACTTGTTGATGTGGCCACAATGTGGCGCTGTTCTGAGGACTGTATTTATTACATTACTTTGTCACGTACCTTCTTTATCATACAGCCTGAAAGCTTCTTTTAGCTCCTTCTGCAGCGCTTCATCATCTTCATCCAGGAAGTGAGTGGCCACTCGGACGAATGAATCGAAGTTCAACTTCCCGCTACCTAGAAATGTATTAAAATGTTCCTTCATTTATTAATTCGGGGGCATTTGATACGTTAAGTAGGAATCTTAAACAAATTATTAGTAACTGAAAATCTATTCAGAATTTAAAATCAAAAAGTTTTCATCAATTTTTAACTGATGCCACCTGTTTTAACGTTAAATGTTAAACTAGTTGGATTAATTCAAGGCTTATGTCGGTAATTTTCGCAAAACAACTGACGAAGGGCTGAGCTCGAGACTCATTACAGGTTGCAGTACATATTTAAAGTTTATACCAAATATCTATAGTAGTTTGCAATGATAGTTACAGGGCCAGAAGCACCATTAGGCGTAACATCCGCTTATCTCAGCTGTTCCGTTGTCGATAGCAGATTAGGCATAACATTTGGCAGTTTGAAACACGACTGCATTATAAGCTAATGTACAATAGTTTGTAGATGTGTGATATTAATGCAATTATACACACTTTGTTTATGTTATATTTAAATTATTTTTAAGTGAAAAATATCGTTAGAATTAAATACTGAGTAAAACACAAATAGCGAATTCCGTAATTTGCAGCCGACTTGGTGATAAGCTAAAACTGGCAGGCATAGGTATATCGCAGAGTTAGATATTGCCCCGTGAATTAGTATTATAGGCTTTCATGTTTCAGGCAGAGGGCACTATATGTACGTTGTGTTTCTATTTAATCAAACGTAGAATTATGTCGTACACATTTACCTTGTTTATTTTATTTTCCATTCTAAAATAAAGAATGCTCTTCAATTTAGAAAAACATATGACTTCTATATAGCAATGACACCATGAGATGAATCTAACATCAACGTTATAAAACTAGTACAAATACTTTACAATGGGCGTGGGCACTGTAAAACGCTCGAAGAACAAGTTCCTGTATGCCAAAACCAAAATGTTCTTGATAGAAAACCGATAATCCGGTAAGTTTAGCCCGGATTTCTAAAGCCTGCAGTTGACGACTGCAGGAAACTTGCACTGATGGCTGTACTCTACAACCCATAACGTTTTGTAAAGTACCACAAGCTGGTCTAGTATTTTTTTTTAGTATTTATTTATTGAGGAATAGCTAAGGGAACTTGCAAAGAAGTTGCATTACAAAAGTTTTCGTGAATTATTCGGTTTTAACAGAACACATTGCCAACATAACTACGCATAAAATATTTCAAAAAGTATACTCATCTTTTGCAAGTCATATGCGATACAAGCGGCTTTAAAAACTTCAGAAGTCGGTCAAAGCAATCCCAACCACGATATGTGAGAAAAAAACTTAATCATAAAACTTGTGAGCCCCAAATTTTTTTATCAGAAACTCTTCGGATCGTTTGAGAAGTTTCTTAAAACGGGAGGGAGAGGTTATTACCTAGGGATGACATAAAGATCCCAGGATTCGGACATTTTCTTTCTTTATTTAAAAAGCATATACGATTAAAAGTGAATCTCGTTTGCCTAAGCTCGGTATCAAGCCATTCACGATTTCAAAATCCGTAACTATTGGCAACCAAAATGAGAAATAGCAAAACAATAAGATAAAGTGGTTCGTTCAGATTTTTTCTAGGTGGTAGACTCGATACTGAGTCGTCTAGGTAGGTACCACCACAGTGCCAGATATCATCCCGTGAAACAGGAGTGTTATGCACTTTTGTGTTTCGGGATGAGGGCACTGTAGCTAGTGAAATTACCGTGTATAAGAGACCTAACATCTGTTGTCTCGGGTGACGGGCGCAGTGCGGCATTGATGAAGGATAATATCTGTCTATCAGTTGTTGGTCTCCTTTAATGCCGCTCTGTCATGGTCTGGCGTATCATTTACCATCAGGTGAGCGTCCAGACCTTCCTGTACACTTATAACATAAAAAAGATATTTAAAAAAAGTAAAAAAAATACAATCAGCAACAGCAAGTGATTATTTGCGATATATTGTGAGATGCAGTAATGAAATCCAAGTATTCTTAGAAGGCTAGGCATTTTAATCAAGATTTTACTTTACAGTCTCAACTTCTTATTTATGTTGACGGATCTTTTAATTAAAAATTATCTTTGGTTTACAGTGAATTTCAAAAGAATTAGGGTTGCGAATTCGAACCAATACTACTAAATCTTAACGCAAACAAATTAATCTCAATCTATCTTACCTGGCAGCCTATATCATCCGCCCCGATCGGGAGGGTCCGCACAAACGTTTACCTACAGATTTATCGTGGCGAATGTAAATTTGTCACAGCTTAAATTCTTGTACTGTAGGCAAGGACAGCAAAATGCGTCAGGTAAATATACGATTATCTATGTGATACATTTTTCTTTATTGGTTTGGCTATTTGCCCGTTAAACTTTTCTATCAAAATTAAATATACTGTTGTTGTAAATATTCATCTTTGCTATATGAGAGTGTATGAGCTGATGATGATCTTGTATATTATTTGTATCAAATTATTTTTAAATTGTTGAATAATCAATATCAAAAATAATTAATGAATTTTGACATTAATTGAGAAACATAATATCCATAAAATAAATCAGTTAGAACTGTTAGAAGTACCTACTGACGATGACAAAGATACTTGCAGTCCTTCTCAGGTTTAAATTGTAACAATTATACCTATCTACATCCTAACCCACCGATCACTCACCCACCAATCCGCATTCGGCACGCGTGGTGGGTTATGACCCAATCTCCCCATAGCTATACAGTGCGGGAAGGCCTGTCCCTTCCAGTCAGTAGTGCGGGAAGGCCTGTCCCTTCCAGTCAGCCGTTATAGGCTGATAGTAATGTACCCTTATCACAAATTATATATTTATCATCAAAGTTTAATTAAATAAAGCAAGAAACTCCATGAGTTTGCAAGATTTACAACTTATACGCTTCTGTGTACCCACCTCAAGTAGTCGAAATCACACTCAAATCAGCATTTGAGGTGCATTTACATAGTCCCAACGGAACGCCAAGCTCGTCTTTATCGACGCTGTTAACCCGGCTACGTACATAATTCGGTAAAGAACAATAAATTTGAATAGAAATTAGGGTTTGTCCTTAAAAGTTGAAAGATTTTTACGAATTTATTCATAAATAGTTTTAAGAAAATATTTATTAATCAATTATCGATAGTTTTAACTTAAATTTCGACATGTAATATCGTATCTAGTCTTTGGTTACTTCCATTAAACACTTAAAAGTTATAGGTAATTTCAACATATGAAAATATACTTAAAATATATATAATGTTAGGAATAAAGGTACCACATCGTTGCGTATAGCACAGAATAGCCTGATTATGCCAATGAGGTTAATGCGTTGCATTTATACGACTTCCCATCATATAGCGGTTCATGCTGTAGAAGCACTAAAGGGTGTTAGTGGTATTTATCCCGACTTATTTACCGATACCTTGTGATACTTTAAAGTAGAATCAAGCTTATGCAAAATAAACTCTTGATGTTAGCAGATAGTGGTAATATAAAAGAGTCTGTGTACAGACAATAATCAAAGCATGACGAATATTAATTTGTATTGTTTTGCAGGTGTATAATAATGTCAATACATCACTTAGGTGCAGAACACGAACTGGTGGCCACATCAGTGTGACCTTAACTTTGAAATGTGTTGCTGCTTAGGTGCTTACTTAATAAAATTGTAATCATCGGTGAATGGTATTTACACTTACTTTTAATATACATACTACGTACTCTAAGTTACAAGGAAATTGTGTACTTTGATACCTGGTGATCTGTGTCACAGACTTTTGTCCTTTTCAGACACCAGCTTCTCACATCCAAATTGATGATGGTGAAATGATCGCATTGTTGTATATTGTTCTTCTGATGTGAGATGGAATAAATAAATAATAATTATTATTTCTTTGTAGTCTTAGACTTCTCCACTTATATAAGTGGGTACGTATTCTGTTACGCGGACCTTAATCAAGCGTAACAGCGTGGATAGCTGATTCTGTGAGACCTGATGAAAGAAATTTCCGTGTTATGCGACATGTGTTTAAAATTGTGGCTTTTTGTAGTGTGTATATAACAGTAGAGGGTATATTGAGGGTTTCCAGACTTTTATTGATATATTATTAATGTATTTTGGTAATGTTGTTGGTGTATCTCATTAAATAAATACATATAATATGAATACACTTGCAAAGATCTAAAGTTGCTTGCAAATAGTGTGTTTCGATAATATTCAAAGAAATAAAGAATTATTAAGGCCAGATTTTATTGGTATCTAAAAATGAACTCTAATGAATTCATATTACGAGTATACTGATAAAAATACGTAAACATTGAAATAGGGTAGTTATTAACCGACTACCCTATTACTAACTAGGATTCAACCAAAGTCGTTCGGAATCCACCGCACCCATATTTTAATATTAATCGCTTTGCGAGAAACTCATGGTGAGGTTAGATGAACAATATAATCGGAATTACTACGGCGTACGATCCCTCCTTTATGCAAATGGTTACATTCTCTAAATCCTTTTATAGGTGTTATTCAGGATGTTTATTGCGAGAGCTAGTCTATTACATGTTGTTACCTTGTTACTGAAGCTACGAATTGGTTGCCTTGTTTTTAATTGTAAAGGATTTTGAAGTGACTAATTAATTTGTTAAGTATTTTAAATGTTAAAATAATATATTATTTATATTGAACATCATCATTCATCATCATTATTATTAGCCTAATATACACTGCTAAACGTAGGCCTCCCCTAATGATTTCCACGCGGGCCGATCTCTTAGCAATTAACATCCATCTGCTACCTGCTTCCTTAACCAGCTCATCCGTCCATCTGGTTGAGGGTCGGCCTATGCTATATGTATGTAATATATTAAACATAGTCCTGTAGATATTTTGGAAATTGGCTATTTTAAGTTATTCGACAATCACATATGCAGCTAAGACCTGGACAATAACTGTGGTAGTGATTTACAAGTTCAAATTGAACGGGTAATGGACTGTTCTGACTATAGGTATATTTTTAGTTTTATTCCTTTTGGAATACTTACTTAAAGTAGTAAGTATTCCTCCACACACACCATATTGGAACCAACTGATTACCCAATCAGGTGGTTCCAATGTTCTTTCGTAACTTCAACAAAACTTACGAGTAATTGTAACAATGAGTGATTTCTTAACAAGCTGCAAACTCAACGCTCTTACCTCGGAGATCATATTGATGTGCTTCTGTAAAATATGGTCAATATTTTACAGAAGCACATCAATATGACGATGTTTACGTAGTATTAGGAGAAGTCCCTAACCTAATTTTCAAATATTGTAGAAGTTTGACCTATTCCCTTTGTTGGAACTTCGACAGCTGTGGTAGGGTGCATGTTGTCTGTTAGCGAATATTAAACGTAGAACTATTTTATACGTGGATAACAGATAATGCTATTAATAAATGCTCTTCGGCTTTTCTACTATTGGTATGTGTGTTTTTATGTATAATATGTATGTATTTATAAAATAATATATACAACTATGTTTATTGGTTGTTGAGTACCCATAATACAAGTATCTTATTTGGGGCTATATGGCGCTTTGTGAATGTCAGTGGATATAACGCAGCCACCCGGTTAAATTAGCCATATGATATATAATAACAACGAGCCATGTCGTTGAAAAACGTTCAACTAGATGGCTGAACGTTGTGTAGTCATTTAGGTACTTTTATTTGGTACTTTCATGTCTTATAATTATTTTCACAACATAACACTTTAATTTTACTTTTAATTGGACAAAAGAAAGAGTGGTCAAACCATAATATTGACTGTTAAGTGTTTACGCTGCTCGCGCCATATTTATTTTGAAAACTACTAGCGCTGCATGGGAGAAAGGCAGAACTAAGCTTGAATCAGTTGGCTGAGCCTTGATTTGTCATTTCAAAAGGCTATCTTTCAATATCTAAGTTGTTAAACGTTGAGTGATTTTAGATCAATAAACTTTTGGCCTATGCTAGGTATCCAATTGGATGGCTAATTGAACCAGATGGCTGCGGCAGATATATATTAAACATTATTTTTACAATGAAGAAGTATCAGTTGGTATGTTTTTCCGATATGAAGTACCCAAGTACAAAATTCTTTCATAAGATAGCGTAGAATGAATGTCAGTGGATTTTGTAATTGTATTTATGTTCCATTTGACGTGATTAGAATTTTAAATATTTATTTTTACATTCATTTTAATTTTAATAAGTTATATACAATTTTATTACAATCCAATTGTTATGAAATTAATTGCAAATTTATATGAATCCTTTTATTTTTTTTTAACTCAATGTGATACTACATTTGTTACTAACCATAAGTGAATCATTATTATCTGTGAGATATAGAATTATTAGTAAGTTTGCACAAGTTTTATATTGCTTTTATATGCTTCCAGCAAAACAGTATTCTATCTTAAGGCTTTGTTCTAGTTCGCCGTTAGCGAGACGCCGCCCTACTCAACAAAGCCAGAGCATCTGGCAGCATCTTTAATTACTTTCCTAATTGCTGTTGGTGTCAGTTGAGATAGCATCCCTTGTCATATCCGAATGATTGCCTTTTTATAGCAATATCTCCGGCTAAGTGTAAAATCTAGGAAATTTCTTTGGAGAATAAGTAATTTTATATTCAATGTAGGTAAGGGGAATGTTTTTAATTTATTAAATTATTTACTTATGAACTTGCCATTCAAATATCAGTACAAATTTCAATATCGGCATGTGCTTCAGTGGTTACAATAGCGTAAACATAGCTGAAAGCTTATCAGAAATCTAATCAAACATCGCTCGGAAATAGGCAGCCAATAGCAATTGAAACACGATTATTCCTGGTTTGCGCTTGTCAATTAGTTTGGTAAGCATCAACATAGGTACGTATCCGATGAATAACTGAGATCAACGTGTGCCAATTCGCTTTGTGTCAATCTATCCACAAGCTCGATAATGTATGATGTGTCGTGGATATATCTATGTCAAGAATTGTAACTTGATCCCACGATCAACATATTATTAAATAAATATGCACTAACATTCACACAGCGCCGTCTAGCCCCAAGTTAAACGTGAAACTTGTATTATGGGTACTAAACATCGGATAGAAATTTTTGTAAATACATACATATTATTCAAAGAAATACCAACACCAATACAAACAGATATGTTCATGCACACAAATGCTTGTATTGCCCGGAGATGAAACTCGGAACCCTTGGTGCAGTAACCGACGTCCCATTTAGCTACATACTCGTAGTACTCTTCCCAAAATGTCACTCACTTAAAAGTGCATTCCTTAACTCAATCTACTTATTTATTCAAGGCACAATAGCTGACACTGCTGTTGATGCCCGCTTAGCAATTTTATTGCTTATACATTATTTTTACTTCAAATAATTATTTAAATAAAACTGTACTGTTGAGTTTTCTTGGGTGGTTGTTTCTCAACACTAAATATAATTAAGCGCTTGTTTTCAAGCATTAAAATAAGTTTTATTGTCTTATTTTGTAGGTATTTTTGATAACGTTCATAAGTGCCTTTTGTAAACCTAATATGAATAGATTTGTCTTTAAGTTTGATACCTTTCTTGTACGGCTTAATGTCACCTGCACCTTTTGACCATCGAGTCAAAAAAACAGCTACCAAAAAGCTTAGTTAAAATAAACTTGAATATATCCAATAATGACGTCACCATTATATTAATCCACACCCTGACACGTCGCAACGTTCCGCTATGCTTAGTGTCAAGTCCCAAATTGAGGAGTCACGCTAATTTGAAGTAACTCACCGAAGAGGCGGCATTCCTCAATTAACGTCAAAATTTACGAAGCGACGCGAATACCGGCCGTCATAGATGTCACTTGGCGTTTTAGCATCTGATATTATGTCAGGATTTTAGATGTTACGCGAAGGGTATTTAATTATTGGTGGAAAGCTATTGCACGTTATAGGTTTGAGAAATATAGGCTTCTGGTGGTATTAATGATTTGTGACATAAAGTTTTAATTCAGTAATCATTGCTTATTTTTTGTGTGATAAAAATATTCCATTGTTATAATTTATATTAAACTGATTTAAATAATATAAATCTAGGAATAAAATTGTATTGTTCCTGAAAATTAATTAAAAAAAAGTTTTAAAGTATTAAATTTTCAAGAAGTTTTTAAAAATACTTTAAAAGAAATATATTTATTTTAAAGAATGTTCGTTGTAAGCTTATTTATTTATTTTATATTATTTTCATCGTTTAACATTCAAATAAACATACATAATTTATATATATTTCGTGATTTGGGACACCTTTTTTACGTTTTGTAGGTTTCTTAGTTTTTATTATTTGAATTAATTTATGTTTACAATCAAATTAAACTATATATTTCTTTAGCACAATAAAATAGTGTCATGTATTTTCACCAACGACCTCTACCAAAATGTTTCAGTAGCACTCTGTAAAACAGTTTCAGAATAATTATAACACAGTACGCAGTAAACAAGTCGACGCTTCTTCTTCAAAGAAGATGCTTAAGAAAATGCCGGATAGCAACCGTGTCCGGCAATAAAATGGCCGAACGAATTGTCAAAAATAAACCGTCTTAATCTTACTGTAGAACGCGAAGCTTTGGTTAATGTTTACGAGCGGATGTCGCGGTGTGTTTGACTGTTTCAAACCACTCTGGTTTGCTTAAAGTCAGTTTTATTAATTTTGAAATGGGAGTTTTAGTTTATTATTTTGTTCGCATTCATTATGTTTGTTAAAATAAAAGCACTCTCTTTATTATAAAAAGATAAATGAACAAATTAAAGTATACATATGTAATGATAGGTACGAGTTAGCATTAAAAAAAAACATTATCTTCTCCATATTTTAAACCAATTATTTTAAAGCGTCGGTGGCTCATAGGTCTGGACTGTTGCCTTCCGACCTGTAGGGTGCAGGTTCAAATCCCGCCACAGACCAATGTGTATTTGAATTTTCGAAATTATATGTACGTTTACCGACGCTCTTACGGTGTAGGAAAACATCGTGTAGAAACCTGCGCACACCTACGAAGAAGATTCAAAGGGTGTGCGTGTAGTCGGTCCTATCTGCACTAGGCCCGCGTGGACCTCTAAGGCCTATATACCTAATACGGGTAGACTCATGCCCCTCGGTGGGGACGTATAATGAGCTGGGATGGTGATTTAAGATCTATGTCCGAACCGAACTGGAAAAAAATCGCAAAACGACTACATTATGCGGCCTTCCCGTAGGATTTGATCCCACGACCACTTGACCACGGTACAACTGAGGTATTGTTCTATGTTATGAGTTTACAGGACGGTCAGGACGATCACCTGATGGTAAATGATACGCCTGACCATGACAGAGCGGCATCAAAGGAGACCAACATCCACCACATTGATAGACATTTATTATTCTCTGTCAATGCGATACTGCGCCCGTCGCTAGAAACAAAAAATGTTAGGTTTCTTATACCCGGTAATTTCACTAGCTAGATGCCCTCATCCCAAAATACAAAAGCGCACAACACTCCTGTTACACGGGACGATATCTGGCACTGCAGTGGTACCAACCTAGATGACTCAGTACCCAATTTACCACCTAGTACACATAGTACAAAAAAAAATTAATAATATGTTAGCAGAAATAGATTAGACTACCGCCAAGTGAGTCCATGTAAATACGTACCATCGACGTCTTCATTGTCCAGCATCTGGTCGAGCTCCCTGTCATCGTAGCTGTGCACCATCGTGTTGAGGATGGTGCGCACTTTCTCCTTCTCGATCCTCCCTTGTTTGCTGGAGTCGAACATGCTGAACGCGCGTCTCAGCACTAGAAAGCAAAATGAGTTCATATTTAAAACTTGAAGAAACGATCACTGAAATTGCAGAGTGTGTGATATACGCAAGCGTAGTATAGGAAGCCCTATGGCCCAGATGGACTGATGACTTGCAAAAGGTCGCTGATGGAAACTGGCTGAGTTATAGGAAGGAACGGAATGTTTGGTGTAGAATGAGGGAGACCTATAACCAGCATTAGAGTGCGCTAGGGTAAAGATGATTATATCTACTATGCCGAAAGCTAATCGTTAGCCTATTCCTATCATCTAGCGCGTTTTGTGGCGTGTTTTTAAGTATCGCACAAATCAAAGAACTATCATTGCGATAGCTCCTTTGCGGTTGTTTATCTAATGAAAAATAATTATATGTTATTTTATTATTTACCTTATATTTATATTATTAATTATTTACCTTATTATCAATGTTTCAAAGCTGTCATTAAGCCTCAAATAAATGGTTGTAACGGTATTCGTTAGAGCCGTTGCTTACATATATATTTCGGAAGCACGTAATCAAAATTTGTCTGACTTTATTATGGTGGACCTACAACGGTCTTAAGCATTGTAGGAATATCGCTCATAATATGAAGTTTTACTATGAGTGAACTCCTTTTAAGATAATCGCGAAGATGGAAAAAAATAGAGGCAGTTTTGTGATAGTAAAATGTGTATTTTATAACAACATAAAAGCAGCCGTTTTCGAATATCAATATCTTCTGACAACAAAGTGTGTTTCAACTTTTACTCATGCATGGTAAGCGAAACTACGTTCAAACAGAATTTGCAAAGCAAACAGATTTCCGAGGCCCAACTCATTTCTTCAGAGAAACAAATAAGGTTTCGATCGAATAAGAGCTTGAGCCACAATATTGAGTCGATTTTATAGTTATGCCACTAACAGTCGTGAGATTTTGTAAGTGCTAACATTTTAATTAAATCAGTTTTAAAATATTTATTAAACCGATAATTACGGTTCCAGTAACAAGCAAAATTAAATTTATACGGAATAACGTCAAACATTGGGTGAAATGCTAAAATTAATAATAATTATGATAAAAGACGAATCGGTTAGGAAGTTGATGGAACGTTAGTATGTTTATCAGTAATCACAAAAAGATCTACATCGTGTTGTATATACGAGTTTATCGAAGAAATTTTACAAGTTTTCGCTGGTGGCTTTTGCAACTTCACCAGATAAATGGCGAGCGCAGATGGCTTACAGCCTGATTTGTCCAAGTCTCAAATTTATGCAACTAGCCTTTAGGGCTTAGATGAACTCTCGAACCTTGGATTAGCGCAATTCAGGAATAGACACAATTTAGATTTACCTCGATAATTTAGTATAACGTTAGGGAGGATGCAAAAAAACGGTGGAGTACTCAAAGCATATAGAATATTTTTTATTTTAGGCGGTGGAAACAAATAACCATAAGAGATTGTTATATACATAAGTTTTGTTTGATTGTTACATACAATCAAAACCAAATCATTGGCCAGTAAGGAAAGTTTGGGTACACAAACAAATCGGTCGAAGAGTTTCAGATAAGCAACTTTTCTTTTAGCCGTGGACAGACTGACATGCGGATTTATATGTATAACGACGGGTTGCTCTCAAAGGAATTAGTGTTCAGTGCAGGACTGTACTCGGGTATCAAATACCAAAAAATAATGTTATTATTATTTTAAGTGATATGTGATTTAAAGCTAATTAGCCTATATTTATTTATAATTAATGCACTTTATGCAAAGTGTCATCACACAGTGTAATCCAAAAAAATACAAATTATTTATATCCGGTGACAACATTAACTTATTTTCAAATTCTAATTTTTCAAATTGTTTTACATGACATTAAGATAACAGGTCAACCGGAGTGACTAAATTTCAGTCCTGCTATCACGAGCCAAAGTGTCCCGAAGCACAGAAATGCATAACACTCTTGTTTAACAGGACGATAACTGACTCGGATTAATTCTATCATCGAATAAAGCGGCACAATATAAGTTTCATGAATTGTCAGCTTATTTATTATTTAACATCTTTCTTACGTAATCAAAGTATAAGTTTAGTTAACCATTTACCCGTCAGATACGCTTTAACGCGATAAATAATAGATTTTTCATTGTGTCTGGATTCTTAGAACACAATGTGTTAATATTCACGTAAATTTGAAATGCAAGTCTGATAAATACATTAATACTGAACCATCAGCTACTTCATTATAAAGGTATATTTATTATCGGCAGGGGACTGTCATTAAAGTTCCGGCCCCCGGTCTTAGTGCGGCTCTGTATAGGCCTTCCGACAACGTCTGAATAAACAATAGACCTTAGCACTGAATCTTCATCGGAAGTTTCCAAATGATGTATTGGACAACTTGCCATGTTTTCGAATGTAACTTTGCATACAGATCATAGTGAAGTTTCTTTATAACTTCAACTCAAGTATAGTTGCGACTGCGTTAGCATTATTGAAAAGACAAAATCATGGATAATCTCGTTTTCAAAATCATGTTTGAGAGTTTCTAAATTTTGTATGTTTTTTATTTTCTTGTTTGTTTTGGGAATCACTTGAAAAGTCGATTGTTTTTATATACATATTCATTATTTATTTATGCTCATTTAAATAAACGGTTCCTTATTCAGATGACTTAGTATATAAAATTTATGTAATTTACACAATATGTGTCATGAAAATGGCCATCCTATCTGTTAAGATAGAATTTGTAGAGTTTCAAAAGATCATGATAATTTCTCCATCTTGCGCCTAACATCTTCCGTATTACATGTTAAAAGTCCAAGTACATAATAATTATTATTACACACCCATAACTCATCCAGACTTCCTACAGAATAAGTAACGTTAGCCAAGAGCACTCCATCACATTGTCCGATACAATATTCGGTCGGTTATCCGTCAGTTTGTTTGTCGTAACATGAGATGAACTAGATTGATCTGAACTTCACCTAAGATTAAGCAGACATATTTGGTAACAAATAACGAAGGCCTTGCCCAACTTAATGTATGCTGTATCAATTTGCCAAGTTATGCTGAGAAGCGATCGATTTACATTTCACTTGACATAAATAATAAAATTATCATTGCTCATTTTAGTATGTATTAAGTTTGATTTCTAACTAGAAAACCTTTAAGTATTTTTATTTTAAACATAAATTGCTTCTGAACAACAAAGTGTAAAAAACTAAAATGAGTTTTGAATTCTTTAGGGTATTAATACCAGTATGAAATTCCATGCAGCCGAGACGTAACAATTTAATTTGAAAGTTTCAAACGATGGACTTGCAGAGAAAGTAGGAAAATTTAAATTGAATTCGTTTTTAAAACTTTATAATTTTAAATGTTATGAGTTCGATGGAGTTCATTCCTTACCAATTTTCTTCAGTACTGAGACATTTAAAATAATAGTAACACTTCAAATTCATTTGAAAGATTTACAACTAGAACTCCTAAGTACATAAAGCGATACAAACACAACTAAAAGCTTAATGGGACCAACTGAACTACTTTAATTCACTTGGACAATTTGCGATGCAATTCAGCGAAATTACGCGCGAATTAGTCGCAAGTGTTACGTATGGGTGTTTCGCAATAATAAAGTGAAGCGTTGCATTTATATCAACGGCTGTTGTACATTTCTTTTTGAAAATATGACCTGTTCATATAGGTCAAGCGAACATATTTAGCTAACAAGAGAAGGAACTATAAAAACAAGATTTAAAGATCAAAATTTCAAACATTGCTCGGGACCTAAACAGAGTCTAAATCGGAACTGGCTCTGTGAGTTTTCATGTAACGATTTCAAGAAGTTAGTCAACGTCAAAATTCAATATTAAATAGAAATAGTTAAGCAAAAAAAATTTTTTAAAGGGAAAAGCTCTCATTTAGTTTTTTCTACTATATATAGGTACATAAAGGTAACCAACCGATTTACAGCATCGGCTTTTATTTATATAGATTTTTTTAGATCGATATGTTCCAAGACTTGTTGAGGATAAGTGTTTCCACAAACAATATATTTGTAAAATTTATTATTATTAACATTATAATTATTTGGTAAATAGCCATTAAAGAAATCAATTCAACATAAAAATCTTAGTAACAAAATTATCAATTATTGAAAATGTAAATACTAAATGAAATATGATATATTATTTAACAAAATCGAAAAGTACGTCTGACCGAGGCAGGGTTCCCAAAACACTGGCAGCATTCCCGCGCTGAATAGCAATGCTTATTCTTTGACCAAGGAAGCTGCCGGCTCTGGAGTCCCCTGTAGCCTCACTCAAACATACTGACAGATATATTTTGTATTGTCTTTCTGCGATATTATTCAAGCAGATGGAGGTATAAAACTGAAATATAATAAAATAAGCATGTCAATTCATATTTTTAATTGCATTGTTTGTAATCATACAAGGATCGTTGTGTAGAACTGTAAAAAATAATATCTCAGTTAAATATAAATTGCAATTAATCAAAATGCAATGTAATCATTTATAAAACACGCGTCGTAAACACTTGCACCAGATATGGCGCCTCGCGAACGGACGCTTCAACGTTTTGTTTTTCGTTGTACGAGCAAATTAAAATTTTCACTTTGGCACTATTTCCAGGCTCGTGTTTCATATTAAAACGCTTTTGCTGAGCGCGGATTGTTAATGTTATTGCCGTGGGTATTGCGAATCAGAGCACAGGTGAGATTTTCATTTTATTAGCTAAATTTCTACTGACTATCACACAGCGTCATTTAACCTGAATTGAAACAAGGTGTTCTTATTATGTGAACTACAGATATAAAGTGTGAAAGGCAATCTTTTGAAATAAGAACCAACCTACTCGTGATTTAAAGTACATTCTCGAAATATGAGGCCAATTTAACCAATTCTTTTGCCCCATGCGCGGAGCACTAACATAATATTGAAATAATTAATTTACAAAATAATCTTAAACTGAAAAGAGTGCAGACCATGCGTCTGTAGATGTAATTTTATTAATAAAAAAAATATGAGGCAAATGTATTGATAAAAAAATCAATAATTTTTAAACCCTAACAATAATGTAAAACACTTTGTGATTGATCAAGTAAGTTGGGATCACGGCGCGCGGAGTTGTGAGGCGGGTAGTGCCGACGCACTGAATAATGCAATGCTACAATTTATTATTTTACTATATCATTTAACATCAGATGTTAGGGTAATGCTGCCTTTTGTTTTATGTTTTTAAGTGTATTTTTTTGTTTCTTTTTATTTTAAGTTTCATATCTTTTAACATGTAAACGTCTAGGCTTAAGTTAGCTGTTTCAATAGCTACAGCGCCCTTATCCCGAAACACAATAGTGCATAACACTTATTTTACGGAACGATATCTGGCACAGCGGTGGTACTTGCCTAGACGACTCAGTTCGATTTCTATCACCTAGTATTATCTTGTAACTAGTATTTTATCATATTTCATCCCGATTCATCATCCTACGAGATATTAATCTCGGCACATAAATGAAGGTAGTTTATTGGGTGTTTTTGTTATTCCTGTACATTCCAGATCGTAAATAAGCCAAGGGCGAGCTTATTACGGTCATAAAGCATAAATGCTCGCGCGTTACTTATAACAACTTCTCATTTACAGAGCATATGGGGTAAAAATATAAATTACCTTGTTAATATTGTTGTTTGTCCTGTCATGTTTGTCATGCCCTTGTTATATTGTTATAAAATTCAAGAATATTCCTTAGATACAAAAAGTATTTCGTGTTGTTAAACTAGGTTTTATTAATGAGACGGTTTGATTTTTAAGCGATATTCTGTATCTACTTTCGCTTGATTAAAATGATTTAATATTAGTTTGTTTCTTAATATTTCACTTAATGATAACTTAATAAGTGCTTTTTCAAAAGAGTTTATTATTTAAATCCATGTCGAAAAGTAACTTGAAATTTAATTATAATATTATGTACTCACTTGTAATTTGTTCATCGTCAATTTGATTCGTCTGAAATAACAAAATTGCACAATTACACACAACACTTAAAAATATTGATTAAATAATTATTATTAACGCGTTAACATAACTAAAAACAATTTAACTAAATTTGTTTCTAGAATATTTTTCATTGTTAAGCTATCTCAATAGACGCACCATTTTAAATTTGAGTTTGGAACTCAAATTGGCGGGAATGCGAGTTCTTGTCAAACCCTGCGCGCGCACCGAGTCGTGAAGAACTGGCTGTGTTGATCGAAATTTAAACTGGATTCTGGAATCTTACATTATCAATGTACAATACACACGTTTCATACAAACCTGGTGTCTTTGCTACAGCGGCTTTTAAATATTATAAAAGTATTGTAGTATTCTCACATACATTAGTTATCTCATAGTGTTACATTAATATACCATAGCGTCGGTGACTCTATGGTGTAGACTGTTGCCATTCGAAATGAAATGTGTTTTTTTAATTTTTAAAATTATATGTACGCTTATCTGACGATCTTACGGTGAAGGAAAACATCATCAAGAAACTACGCACTCCTGCGAAGAGATTCAAATGAAAGAAAGAAAGAAATAAATAGTTTATTATTTTTGCACATAGCAACACAAGCATAACAAAAGACTGTAAAACACACTAAACGTAAGTAAGGACCCACTCAGCATGTGCATGGTCCGGTGAAAGGTATGCGTGAAGTCATCCTATCCGTACTGGGACGAAGGCCTATACACACTTTACGGGAACACTTGTGCCCCTAGCTAGGGACGTATAACGAGCTGATGATGATGATATACCCATAATTAAATCCATTGCAACCCAAGCATCAGATTCTTGTTGGAAAGTTTAAGTCTACATTGCTGGTTTGAGTTGTCATATTGGAATTAAAAATGTTATTATTTTTTTAGTTTTTCTATTCTTCATTCATATTTTGTAGTGCATGGCAGCCAGTTACAAAGGCATAGCGTCCACTTATTTTCTTTAAATCTAGTATTCATTGATGGTTCAAAAATCTTAAAATGTAATTTAACATGATTACATTTATCATTAATGTACCATACAGTGTTTCCCAATTTTCCTTCAGTATCTACTCAAACAAATTCTAAATACTTTAAAAGTAGTAAAAAAGTCACCAATACTAAGTGTAATTTATATCTTGTTACAATCTTGTCAACATATGAAGACAAAACACTGAGATATAGGACAAACTGGGTAGGGATAAGGAAAGGAGGTAACAAGAATAGGAAAAATGCCAAAACCCCAACTTTACGGTTATGATGTTATTGCTTTGCGGAGGTCGCTCGTAAGGACCATGCTTTTATATTAATGCAAATGTAATGAAATGTCTTGATATTTGAGTCAAATTTTTAGTATTCAGATCCACAAAAAATGTCGCTTTTTTAACAAATTAAACAATAACATTTTATATCTACAATATCATCAGTTTGAATAAAAGTCCGACATAGCAAATAAATGAAAATATTTGTAATATATTACATACAATTAAAATAAAGTTCCACAATTTTTTTTTACAGTTCCTTTTGGTTTTATTTTCACATACCTATTCAATAAATACTTGCAGGAGCAAGGATAGAATCGGCAATCCAATAATAGGCACAAGTTTCGAGACAATACTTTTCTTATGAACAATAGTCAATTCCGGGTTATTGCTGTAACCCAATCAAACAGGTACCGTGGAAGCAGATCTCCCGGACAAGGGTAACTTGTAGGACCTAGATAAATGTTAAGCTTGTTTTATTTATTTTTGTAGGTATTACTTGTAAATATAAAAAGTATGTGAAGTAGATTAAGAAAAAACATAAGAATAGGACTTCATAATGGCAAGCGCGATGACTTCAAAAGTGCATAGCACTCTTATGTTACGGGACTATGTATCTTTTCATTACACAAAACTACGTGCAGATTGAGCTAGTTTTTTTTTGCCTTTTTAATGTTATATGACCAACAAACAACGCACGTGGGATGCTTTAACTACGTCATGTCCACTCACGTACTAACACGACACATAAATCTCACAAACTATCACAATTTCCTTTGTCACCTAACTGTTCCTGAAACTCAAAACCTACGTCATATCCAACATGCATACGTCACAACATGTCAGGGCAACCCGTGTCAGTAGAATTTTTCGAATCACCGTATTTTCAACCTTAATGGTTTTATTTAGAGCAAATCACGAACTTGTTAAAACTCTACGACCAAGCACAAAGTTGAGTTGTGCGTGTGTTATATCGATAAATTTAAAAGTATATTTTACTAATATACAATCTTTTAGTACACTCCTTCATCCCTGCATCTATCATTTGGCATCAATGCCGTCCACTAGCTATAAAACGCTGTGAACTGACAAGCATAATTTTTAGTTCGACTGATAAATCATTTAATTTGTTTACGATTATACACACTAGTAGTGATGTTTAAAATGCAAAAGCCTTTATTATATCTTTATGGCGATAGCTATCAATATAAGAGATGCCTTATTCGATGTTGGTTTCCGTTAAACAGGGTTTTTCAGTTTTGTATCATAAAATTGCGCTTGTCACTTATTGGGGTCTAAGCTAGTGGATCGCAGATCAGGTGAACAAACTGTGCACCCTTTCTTTTAGCATATCATCGCTATAACGCCCCTTTGCAGAACATAGGCCTTACATAGCATAAACTCTTTGGGTAGACTGGTGTTTTTTTAGATATTAAAGTGTACTGGGGGGTAACCACAATCTCTTAAAACAGTATTGTTATCAGCATTTTTGTACCAGAAAAGATGAAGTAATATAATTGTAACACTGTTTTAAGAGATGGCGGTAACTCCCCAGGACGGTCAAGACTCACCTGATGGTAAGTGATACATACACATGGGCATGACAGAGCAGCATTGAGGAAGACCAACAACTTATAGACAGTTATTATTCTCCGTCAATGCCGCACTGCCCCCGACACCCAAGACGACAAATGTTAGGTTACACCCGAATGTTATTAGCTACAGTGCCCTCATCCCGAAACAAAAAGTGCATATCACTGTGTCACGGGACAATATCTGGCACTACGGTGGTACTTACTTACGTATCGAGCCTACCACCTAGTAAACTATTAATTTATAATTTCATTAATTTTTGTACCATTATCATGTTATCGATATATCAGACACTTCACATTACTACAGACAAGACCTCGCTAAGTCAGTTAATTCATGCAGAGGCCGGCGCGACGTTGAATCCGACCACTAATCCACAAATCGTTAAACTTTCCCAACAAATTTCGTATTATCTCTAGTATGTTTCCCAGAAAGTCTAGTTTGGTCCATTTTGTAATTAACATATTCCACTTATGCTTCGCATAATAACTACTCGCGAGATTAGTATGGAGTAGATTTATAGATAACTTTCGTATATTTCTAAACTGTTTGAGTAATGGAAGGCAATACGCTGCTTAAGGTAGGTATTTTATGTACAAATATTTAACTTCAAATAAGTAAAGTAATTGTTTTGAATTAAATTTTAATTGACATGGTTTTTTGAATCTATGATAACAGTGAATTAATAGACTATAATTATCTGATTTGTGTTTGTAAGCCTTAGATAAACAATAAACTAACTAAATGCCTAATCTCGCTCAAAAAGTCTCCGCGACGAAAATTTTGCCCATCCGTCAGTTGGTCATAATTTTCATTCGTATTCACGTCGCTAGATGTCTTAGTAATATGCTCGTGCTTTTGATTTGTACCCTTTTAATGACGCGTAAGGGTCAAATTACATCATATGCAACATAGCCGATCCAATTATTAAAAGCTACGGTGTCAATACACTAAGAAGCAACACGAAAAATGATCACACGGCACACCATGTCGAATAAACCTCACAACATTTACGTCGTTCCAAAGTCAACGCGTGCGTATTTATAATTTTTGCCAAGAAATGTGGAAAATACAGTCCGTTTCCACAGATCCACATCTTCCATGGTTGCCGTTGTATAATTGGCTCGTGTATTCTTTAGCGTTATTGCTCATCGTTAAACTAGTAAGTTTCTTTTATTGTTGAATGGAACTAGTTTTAATGTACTATAAAAAATATTGTTTATGTTAATAATATGGGATATTTGATTTGATTTTGAAATGAGCATTTCAGAGCTGGCGTTATAAACATTGTTAACAAAATAACAATGTTTCATTACATCATTCCTACATAATATTGGCATTACTACCTGCACTATGATTTAAGGAAAAAACTGGAAACGACATTAATCGTGCAAAGTCCTGTTATTAGTTTAAACATAAATGAGTATAGTAGTACTACACCTAACTGAACTCTAAGGTTTATCGTGACGGTCAAGCAACTATACCAAAGCTCGATCATCGGAAGGGTAACAGAAATTATTTTCTGCTTCGCGTTTTGTTGGTTGGTCATGGCTACAACCTTAGTACCTATGGTAATATTAACAACTAATCTGCATTGCTCCCGTGGGGTGGGTGGGTCATCTCCCCTAAGTCACACGGTGTGGGACGACCTGTGGGAATTTAGAAGGTAATTGATTCATAGAATACAGGTATATGCAGTTAACTAATTTATTATTATTTTCAATCCTGAAGGGACACATAAACTACTTGAAACTGTACTTAACTTGTTGTTGTACAGTTGCCTCCCGACCTGGAGGGTGCAGGTTCAAATCCCGCCCGATTGATCCCGAAATGACTTCGATAAATCCTATTGTGCGCGCGCCAACAGCTTCAACAAAATGAAAAATGTTATCGACTCTTTAATATTTACTAACGGTCGCCATCTTGGTATTTTAACCGTTTACGTTTATTATGGTAGTTGCTTTATTTATTTTGAGTCGAATCCATCATCCATTATCAATATAATTGGGGACGTCTCATAAATAATAACAACATATTCCTACTTCCCAATTGGTAAACTTCACATTTCGTAAACCTCAAATTATACCTATCAAAAAGTTGCGATTCGTAAACACTTCATTTCTTCATACATTTAATCCCATTTAGCTACTTTTGTTGTTATGTTTTGTACGGTACAGTCAGTGTCAAATTAAATTGAAAGTAGGTTTTTAAAAGCTTCACAGTATTGAGACAATTCTCAATCAGCAAAAATCGGTTAATGTGTGTCAAAATACCATATACCGCAAAAGAAAAGGAACGTACGCAATTTTGTTTCTGCTTTAGATAAACATATAATAAATAAACACATTATTGCTTTGATTAATTTTATTAATTTGATAGTTTTTTGTTTTTTTTTCCGAGATCACATATTATTTAAGAATTCAGTCTATGCGATGATAAAAAGATCACATTCAAAATAGGTGATAAAATAAAGCAAAGATCAAACATTTGCAGCTAAATAAGGTAAATCGCGGCTTACTTTATAAAACTATCAGTTTGTAGTTACTAGCCTTTGGGGAGCCGCAATAAGTTACGGCAAAGACTCCCAAGGGATAACCTGAAACTTTCTACCTGAATATGGGTAGCTAGCATAACCTATGTTTTAGTTATTGTTTTTCCAGTACGAAGAAAATTTTCATTTTCATTCACATGATAAATATGTTATCTCAAAACAGAATCATCATTTCCGTGATAACTCAATTTTTAAAAATATTCTTTTAGTTTTACTTTGATTATTAGTACTCTTAAATATATTTTTTACCATTAACGTCTCATAACATATAACCCAGTTGTCAGAGCATTGCAATACGCAATTCAGAAGTAGTTTTCCGACGCGCTGTCATAATATATATTCCTCTTGATTCCACTTCATCGATATCGCAGCATTTCCTCCGTATCGAGTTGCTACTCTGCAGCTGTCAACAGCATCCGGCCAGCTGTCTGTACAGCTCATACGTCACTGGCAACACGAGTTCCGGCACTACCAATATCCGATGCTTTATTGCGAAGACTTTCAATTTCAAAACGCCTCATATGTGAGAGCTTAATTTGTTTCCTTTTCTGATTAATTTTTATAAATCGATATTTTTATTTTTTTAATAATAAATATTTCGTTATGTGAACAAATATAATTATTGAATTATTATTTAAATAAAATAGTGAAAATTACCAAATGAAAAATTAGACAATAAAAATGTATGGGTATAATAATAAAATGGTATGGATAGAACTCAAAAGGGCGTCAAATATGAACCGGAAAGTATTAAAAACTAAAACGAAATCAAATTAAAATTAGACAAGAATACTAGTTGTTTTCTCAATGAAGTCTAGGTAATGAAACGCGTTTTAGAAAGAAATATGCTGCTTCATATCCGAATGTAAATTTCCAAAATTTAATTTGAAAGCCTTGATGTCTTATATTTTAGTTCTTTAGATCTAGATGACGTTTATGGACTGAACCTTTTATGAGTCAAATATGATTTGAACTACTGTGTATATAAGTTTAACTTCTATGTAACCAGTTCTGTCACAAACACAGTAGATCGATACCTATTCTTGCGAATATTTTCAAATCTGTTATTGTATTTTTTACTAACTCCCCCAATTTATTTTGTTAACAGGCTCGCAACAAGCCAGCAGACGGTGGAGGTCACGTAAACCAGAAGAATGCAGCAGGACAAAAAGCAACAGCTCCTTGTTCTAAAGGTTCTATTTACTTTTGATTATAACTAACTTCATTTCTAACTTTGTACTTATATTGAAAGCAAAAGCCCAAATCAGAATTCAGTGAAATAATCTACTATATAAAAATAAGTCGGGGTTTCCTTCCTGACGCTATAACTCCAGAACGCACGAACCGATTTCCACGGTTTTGCATTCGTTGGAAAGGTCTCGGCTCCGTGAGGTTTATAGCAAATAAAATTCAGGAAAATTTTCAACAGAAAAGCGGGAAAATCTTTTTTCACATACAGCGACATCTCTGATACATAGCATGTACTACAAACCAATATTTTAAGTAGATGGCATCTTTTGATCACCTAACGAAATGTTACATAAAACGAAGCCATCTGGTGGTGAAATGGAGTTCGCTGGGTTGAATGATATGAAGTTACATAGTCTAAATTTAAAAATTACTTTGAGTTTCATAATTGTGTTAGTCCAAACATATATTCTGTGTAATGGTTAAGAATGCGAACTCCAGCCAAAGTTTTGGGTTCGATTTCCATGCTGAAAATAATTGATGTATACGATATTTTGATGTGTATGATATTTTAATTCCATTTTTCATCCAGTGTTGGTTTTTATGTTCAATGCTTCCAAAACGTCACGAATTTAAGATTGCTATAAATTTATGTATAACAGGCTTAATGTGCCTAATGTTATATTTCCAAAACATATTGAATATTCAAAAAAGTTATTTATTATTTAAGTCTCACTATATTGCAAAACATTTCTAAGATGGCGGCATCTTACTAAAAATTCTTACCGACTTTTAACTTTTTATCTGACCTCAATCTTTTTATGACCAGTTTCAATTTCATTTAATTCTTCTCCTCGGTTTACCGAGGTGCATCGTCCAAAGGAGGCCCAAAGACTCCGGTGAAGCCATCGGCACAGAAAGGCGCAGCCAAGACTGCACCTCCCAAGCAAGCGGCAGCAGCAGCGGCAGTGAAAACGCCCCAGGGGAAGAAGAAGAAGGGGCACAAGCATCAGCAGTATGAACTGATAGTCACTATTAACTTGGTGAGTAAATGTCACAAAAATGTTCTATATGGTTATTCTTTGTGGTGGGCAAACGAGCAGACGGCTCAATTGATGGTAAACGACGCCATCGCCCCAACAGCGGATCCAGGGGCTGGGTCATGGGGGTCGTGACCCCCCCCCTGAGTTTTTTTTAAGTACTATACTAACGTACATTAACAAAATACCTTATTAGTTCTTAACTTTACTACTATGTGACCCATCCTGGCGCCTAACCTGGATCCGCCCTTGCATCGCACATGTGTGTTGCGGGCCTTTTAAATGGAAATACGCTCTCTTCTTGAAGGTCGCCCGGTCATATCGCTCAGGCAGTATTTCAGAAGGTAACTGATTCCACAGTTTTGTCGTACGTGGTAAAAAGTTTTGACAAAAGCAATCGGTAGAGGTCTTTCATTTATCAAGGTGGTAAGGATAAAATTTCTAATTCTGCCTCGAAGTACAATGATGAAAAGTGGCGGCAGGAACGAGTTCGAATGATTCATCTGAGCATTCTCCGTGATAAATGCGATAGGGATGTACCCTACGCAAACGCAAAGGGCCAATTGACAAAGCATGTACTCATTGCTGGAATACACAAAACGTAAATACAGTACATACATACAATCTTTTAACTCGTATGTAAAAAAATATAGGAAAACATAAGTTACTACTACACATATTTTGGTTTCGTACTTTTTATGGTCACGACAACAACAATGTACGACTGAAATTCAATATGCAATATATATATTGGTTTCGTTCATACAAATGTTAACTGAAGCATGAAGTCGGATTACGAGAAATAGCGACATTTTCATAAAGGGATAAATCTATTCGTATATTTGTAATTAGATCGGAACTCGCTTGTTGATGGTTTTGTTGATTGATTTTGTTAACAATTCCCCGGGCAGTTTGTTTGTTGCATATCTGTATGTATTGGTATGAGTTTTCTATGTATATTACGTATGTACTTACAAATATATATATAGGTATGTATATCCGTTGCTTAGTATCCATATTACACGCTAGATGTTTAGTTTGTGGCTAGATGGCGCTCGGAGAATATTTATTTATTGGAATAGAAGCGGAATGGAACGGTAGACAATTACAAATAAGATACTGTAACTATTAAAATTACAGGGTATAAGAAATCTAACATCAGTCGCTTCATGTGATATCCATAAGCAATACTGAACCTCAACTGTACAGTTGAAACGAACATCTGCCTATGGATTATAAGCTGAAATCATTAATGTATTCAGTAGCGTACACACCATATATGCAAATAAGCAGTGCATACCCTGTGCGTTCAGACAACCCGGAAAATTCCCACTTTCCTCTACAGAATCGAAACCATAGATTGCTGTCATCAACAACACTCTATTTCACGATTAGTATTACTCACTTTGCATACCCATAATCTCTGTGCACGCCACTGATTATATTCATATAAAGCCATTCAGATTTTCCGGTGTGTGTACTTAAATGGAATAAAGTTTAAGCACCCACCACATTTCCATTTGAATCGTTTGTCTTCTCGTGTAACCGCACCAAACGATTTTACAATAGCAGATGCTTCCCGATTGCAAAGAAGAGTCGCAGAAATTTACATTTAATGAAAAGGCGTAAAGTATTTACGGCCCCGAACATTAAAGTCCGCTTTCTTTTTCATTTTGCAAATGGCGGTATTTCATATCAGATAATTTAGTCGTCCAGATGAAATGATGTTACTTTTTATGTACGGTAAGTTATAATTAACTTGCCGTCTTCTTGTCGTGTTTCTAAGTAATCAAGGGACGATGCAATTTTATTTAACTTTTTTATAAAGTTAGTCTACTCAAACTAGGTTCAAAATTAACGAGTTTTGATAACAAAACTGTACTCATTAAGAATTTTATTATATACTAGCTTTTGCCCGCGACTTCGTTCGCGTGGACTTCAGGTTCATTTACCATCACGGACTTTTTTGTAGACCTTTTTAAGTTGTACAATACTGTAGTACATTGTTTTGATCTATCTTGTAGGATTCAGTCAGCGTTTGCAATGTAAGCGCAAAAAATGTGTTTTTTTACGACCTCACATTAAAAACCTCAAAAATTGTAGCCTATGTGTTATTCTGATGTATAAGCTATATTGTGGTAAAGTTTCATTCAAATCCATTCAGTAGTTTTTACGTGAAAGAGTAACAAACATCCATACATACATCCATACTTACAAACTTTCGCCTTTATAATAGTAGTAGGATTTTAATAGAAACTACTTATCGTTTTCTTGTATTGAATTTTGGGAATAACAAAAAAAATGTTTGGTATTTAGGGTTAGTTATATACATGTAGCGTAGTAAGTTTGTAATTCCTTAAAACATATGGAAGTTATTTGTTTTAACAGATCGTAAAAAAGGTTAGTTGATCTGTAAATCAAAACCTTTATTATAATTGGCTAAAAATTAATTGTTCTTTGTGTAAATACTTGTGATATGTCTCTAGAGAAGAAAGTACAGTGCAGTATCTATAGTACTTATGTAAGGACAAAACTATTTTTAAAACGAAGGTTTTATTTCCTCTCAGCAAGTACCTAAGGTAAAAATCTATGCGTCCGTGCAATTAGGGTCTGTCAAAAACATGTGTACTGAAATGAAAAACCAAAGTCTTGTTTATATAGCAAAGATACGGTTCATACGAAATTTTGGTAATATAAAAGAAATAACTGCTTATGAATTGACCAGTTTAAAATTTAATGTTATTTTCTGCAGTCCTCTTTCGTATCGATTTCAAATTCAAATACCTCTATATGGAGAGTGAAATACTAGTAGTAATATGATGGGTTGGCTGCTGATAATATGGGCACATCTAAATAAATGTTGGCCCTTGTGCCAAAACAGGTTTTAAAACAAATACGTATTTTATCATTCTTACCATCTCACCTTATTTTTCGAAAACATCATTTATCATGATTACTGTCGAAAATATACGAAAATAAAGATTGATTGCTGAATTTATCGCATCTGCATCACGTAAACTGAATCGATACAATTCTGGAAAATTACTTATATCAACTGTGAAAACCATACACTGTTAATCGAATCTTTAACATTTAATTGTCCAAAAGGCACTGGATTTAACTTTAGTCAACCTAATTTTTAACATTTATTTTCCAAGAGGTACTAGATTTTATTAAAAAATTTGGTGTTTAAAGAATCACACACATCAACTAGTAAATTTGAAGCTGTATTATCTGTTGGAAAGATAATAATCCAGATGAACGAAGATATAAATAAAAACCTATGAATTTCAATATAAATGCAAATATATATGCGTGGTATGCCCTCCGGCTCGATAACTTGATAAAAAGGTCGCTTTTTAAGAACATATCGGAAGGTTAACATGGATAGAGCAAGGACCTGGATACTACTACTATGTCCAGGAGTGGAACGCGATAGCTTGAAAGGCAATGATATATTATTATATACAAGATATGCGTGTCGCTCATATAGTAACTATATAATGGCCTAAATCAAGCACCTTATTCAATAGTCAATTAATTAATAGGTCAGCTTGGTGGGTCACGGCTCATTCTCCATCATCATCATCGTAAGCTCATGTACGTCCCACCGAAAGGTACGAGCCTACCGTTAAGGGCGATGAGGCCTTAGGCGGGTTCGCCGACTTCACACACAACCTTTGAATATCTTCGTTGTTTTCCTTCACCGTAAGAGCGGCGGACAAACGTGGCGTGGATTTAACCTGCACTTTCAGATCGGAAGGCAACAGTTCACACCAATGAGCCACCGGCGCTGTGCAGCTCTCCAATTTTATTTGTGAATGTTGTTGCTTCGCGTTGTTTGCCGAAAGCCCAATATCCCCCTTCCACTCTCTATATATCGTTTCCCCTCTCCATATTTGAAGGTCGGCAACGCACTCGATGCATCTTAGGAGTTACAAGGGTCTATGGGTCCTTGTTGTGCCGGTATCAGTTAATACCAGGTGAACCATCTGCTCGCTGACATACCTATGAAATAAATAATATCCAAAATATCGACCTCAATCTATTCACGCGCCGGATTTTAGACAAAATAGGAAATCTATTATGTCTGTTGAGTATACGCAACCACGGCGAGTAAAGGGTTAATCGACCCCACGACTTCTTCATTTAGCCTATTCTTAGTACACGAGACCACGAAGTATGTTAATTATTACTAAAATTAAAAAGCATAATCAGTACGGACATCTAAAATACGTACCCGTAATGTGAGTTCAAAATAATGATCGCTGAACATGAAATTTGTGACATTTACTAAATGAACGAAAAAATTTAAAAAGAAACAATTAATTACTATTAATTACTCTTAAACACGCAAGTGACCTAAAAAAATATATTACTAGACAAAAATTACTAATGTTCAAAATCAGCGCGAGAAGCTAAAGAGGTAATCTTTTATGGCAAAAGGTTGATATCTTAAATCTGCATGTGTGTATCATGTCATTATGACCACTTGTGCTTAAGGCTGAGATCCATATGCGCTCGCCAATTGCTCGGTGAAGCTATTTAATATTTATTCATTTATTTTTGGTCTATTTTCTAATATCAGGTATTAATTATATCCTTCACAATCAGACTATAACGTCTCACTGCAGGAACAATTAACGACTACCATGCCAATATAGTGTACGGGACCAACGGCTTAACATGTCGTCCGAAGCACGAAGGGACTCGAGATAATATTCTTTGAACTCCCCTTCTGGATGGGTTCCCAGAATGTGATATTAGTTAAAATGCTTGAGGTTCTGTGAGAGATTTGATGAGCGAGAGTAAAATTTTAAGATGTATTAAAATGTTTAATTTATTGTAAGTGTTATTAAACGTTATAATTGGAGTAAAATAAATACAGATTTTTCGGTCACCAATCCTATGGTTGACCATTGCAATGGTTACTAGACTTGAACGATCGTCATCAAAACGCACTAGCCGTTACACCATCGAGCCATTTGTACTTAGTGACTCGTAATATCTTGTTATCACATGTCTAAATATTCAGAAAACAACGTGTCAAATACCAAAACTTTAATGTTGGAACATTATAATGAATTCAAAAGATAATTTTAATAACATAAATTGAATTCAATTGGGTTTCGAATACCAAATGATGATACAATGTACAAGTATTTTACAGAAATAAATTCCAGTTCAGGGCAAAGAGAGTTCAATCTTATAATGACATCAATGTCGGTCACAAACGAGAAACTTGATTTGGAGCGAGACTTAATTACTTTGTTCATTAAGGAAATGCTCATTAAAAAATCTCAAGAGGACTCTCGAAGAAATCACGATTTCCCTTGTTACATATATCGAAATGTCAGAAATATCGAATATTTTTCATATAATTCTAAAGATGTGGCGCAGAAGCGAAAGCGTTCGGTTCAGGATCATGCAAGTCCAGCGATTATAACAAATATTGTTTTGATTCCCTCCGTGCTTCGTTGAGCATATCATCATCATCATCAACTCATTAAATGTTCCCAACGAAGGGCACGAGCCTAACCGTAGGCCTTAGTCATCCACGCGGGCCTAGTGCGAATTTTCCAGTCGGAATATCCGTGAAGTCTCACGCACACCTTTGAATCTCGTTTCCACACGATGTATTCCTTCACCGAAAGAGCGTCGGTTAAACGTACGTAAACGAGTTTTCGGAATATTATTCCGGAAATTCTAAAATCAATTGGTACATGGTAGGATTTTAACATACACTCGCCAGATGTAAAAGTTACAGTCCACACCAATGAGCCACCAACGCTCAGAATAACGATGCGCTATACTAACATCCTCATTAGAAGGTAATCTCCCCATAATCATGCTGTGTGAAAAGGCATGTCTTTAGGTGCAACATTGTAGGCTGACTAATTAATTTAAAATTGAATTTTGGTCTTTGGAAATTTTAAAAAATTGCTCGTTTCAATAGTTTTCTAAAATAATTTGTAACTCTACTTTTTCCAATATAATGTCAACATTTCCGTTGTATTCTGCTAATTGAGCGCACTTGTAAATTTTCGTAAATTATGTCAGCTCCAATTTTTTTAGCAAATTATCTAAACACTCAATTATTTGTTCTTCGTATTCACAGAATAAGCTCATACTCGTACCTTCTAGAAGTTATCACAGATCTGAAAACATTTACGATTGCTCATCCCAAAATATAAATTGTACAATTTAAACGTCAACGAATGTGTTGTAAAAAGTCACCATTCGAAGTTCGGAAATAGTTTTACGAGCATACATTTCGGAAACCGTGTGTTTCATAGACACAATTTTATTATACTTGCAAAGTTTACAAGACACATACTAATAACAAAGTACAAAGAGGCAGCGTGTTAATTAATATACAATCTTCTTGAAACAATTGTTATGTATTCATTATGACGTTTTAATTGTGAGCAGCTAAGCCAAAATCTAATGTTTAGTAAAAGAAACTGGCATAAAAAAAACAATAATTAAACAAAACTGGCGAAATATTCGTGTAAAACCGTCGAATTGAGCACCTTCTCCTTTTTGAAATCGGAAAAAGTAAACTTATTACAGACAAAAGCATAAATAAGATAAATGTAATTTTTGCATCCATTTATCATACTTTGCATGGCTCGCAGAATATTTAATAAGCTTCTTAAAGTTATTAGAGGGATCGATATTATCATTGAGTACCGTTTTTTCTGACAGAAGTGTATTTAAAGCGTGATTAAATTTTTGACTAATGCTTTCAGTAACATGATAGATTTCCCATTAAGCGATAATGACATAAAATGAATGTTGTAAAAATATTTGCGTCTTAGACTATAAATCAATATAAAAATGTTCACATTGCACAATCTTTTGTATCTCTCCAAATATGGATGTACCTCCCTTGAGTGTATTCTATCTTTATTTTGTCGAGACTTCGTTGAGAGACTTTACATTTTGATTGACATGGACAGTATTGACATGATTCGATGAATTTAAATAAATCTTTGTCACTGACTACTTTGAGCTTTGAGGAATCAAAGTTAGTGCCTTTATCTAAGGTAGGACTTTTAATAACTAGGTGGGCCTGTATGAAAATTGCAGAGGAATGGTATAATTCTCAAGATTTGCCAATGCTTATTCATTTGTTTTAAAAAGTTCACTCCGCACGTTGCTTAGTACTCGAATAATTTTACACAGCGCCTGCCATACGCACATTCTATTTTCATCACTATCCGGTATATCACAAAGTTTACGATCCACCTTGTCAGGTCCTGTCTTCGTGTCTTCTGGTTTCTTTAATCATCTTTATTGGCTGTAACTCTAAGGAGTTTAGTGACATTTTAATTTGGCTGGTAATTTTGGCGGTGACGTAAAAGTGATAGATTGATTGAACAATTGCAGAATACATCCATACTAATATAATATTATAAATGTGAAAGTATCTCTGTCTGTCTGTCTATCTGTTTGTTACGCTTTCACGCCTAAACTTATTGAAACTTGGTATGTTGATAGATGGTAACCTAGAATAGGTTTTAGGCTACTTTTTGTTCCATTTTCACCCCCCACTTCCCTAAAATGGGGGTTGGAAGTTTGTATGGAACATTCCGCAATTTTTGTAATACGACGCTGAAATTTGGTATGCGGACTATTTGTCAGAAACAAAAAATATGGCATATTTTGTTTATTCAAAAGTCCACGCCCAACCCTTCAAATAGGGGAGGAAGTATCATATCCGATTTTTCGCAGTTTTAAGGAAGATTTTATCAAAACTTGGTATGTTGATAGAAGGTAACCTAGAATAGGTTTTAGGCTACTTTTTGTCCCGTTTTCAACCCCCACTTCCTAAAATGGGGGTTTGAAGTTTGTATGGAACATTCCGTAATTTTTGTAGTACGACGCTGAAATTTGGTATGCGGACTATTTGTCAGAAATGAAAATATATGACATATTTTTTTTTCATAAATCCACCCCCAAATCCTTAAAATAGGGGAGGAAGTATCATATCCAATTTTTCGCAGTTTTAAGGTAGATTTTATTGAAACTTGGTATGTTAATAGAAGGTAACCTAGAATAGGTTTTAGGCTACATTTTGTCCCGTTTTCACCCCTACTTCCCTAAAATGTGGGTTGGAAGTTTGTTTGGAACATTCCGCAATTTTGTAGTACGACGCTGAATTTGTAATCGGGACTATTTGTCAGGAATGAAAAAATAAAGCATATATTTTTTTTTTAAATTCACCCCAAATCCTTCAAATAGGGGAGGAAGTATCGTATCCAATTTGTCACAAACAATAAATCTTTAATTTTTCTTTTTCGGAAATCGGCTCTAAAAGCCTTTAAAGAGAGGGGAAAGGGGGGATATTATACCGGACTTTTTTCAGTATATATATACATAAATATATTACAAAAATGTAAACCTTTAGAGTTAGGGGGAGGGAATTCCTAAGTATAGTGATATATATGATAAATATATTAATAGGATTTTTTTATATATAACCCCAAAACCTTTAAAATTGAGGGGGGGGGATCATTTGTATAGAAATGCACTTTAAATCCCTTTCAATTGAAGAGGTGTATAGTGGTATACACCTTTATATATATATATAATATATATATATTATGTTATTCTGTTTTCGTTACCAGGAAAGTGGAGCCATGTTTTCCCGAAATTAACGCAAGCGAAGCCGCGGGCAATAGCTAGTACTTATATATGTATAGTTTCTATGGTTGGGGTCTAATCAAATAGTTATTTGCATATTATAGGATCGTAACTAATTTTGATTATAATGATAACTCTATTATTTATATTAATCTTCTTCCTTATGCATTATCAGTTTTCATCAAGGCACTTGTTTCTAGGAGAACAAAAATGAAAAACATTGATTATTATATTCTCTCCTTTAATTTTTTCGTAGCTAGTTTAGCAAATTATTATTATTGCTTAAGAAGAAAAACTATATTCATGCTTCGCTTTTGAAGCGATGAGATATAAACCTCTAAGTACTTTCATTTCATTTAACGAAATAGTTTGTAATGCGTACACGAAATAATTTGTAATTTACTTATTTTAATAGCGCACTCTATGCTCGACTCTATTAACTAGATCGTATGTTGTTTTACTGTCAGAAGAAGTATACCAACAGATGGCGTTACTTTGTCGTAAATTTGTAATACTATAAATAAATTCAAAAATATTTTATATCAACAAACTATTTAAAGCTTATCGTAAATAAAGCCCAAAATACTTCGATTATGATCAAAATATTTACCACATTCCGAGATGGGAATCATTTCGAATAATTTCTCGCCAAAACTAACACGCGTTCCAAATGATATTATGAGCGTGCCAAGATGACGGAAAATTATTATTTGTTCTACAGTGACTGTAAATTTTAAACGTTTTTAGCTAATAATAGCTCTTATTGATTGAAAATATTTGTGTGTTATTTTTATCATTACCTAATAAATATGGTGAAAGAAGGCTTCCCAAAATGATATTCACTCGGAACGATCCCTTGCAGTTGATATCTATTGGCCTCATACCAGTTGGATGCTGTCTGTTTATCCTGACACATCAATTTCAACAAAATAATATTTTTCATTCTTCCATCAGATGGTCGACCTTGGCGACAGCTGCTTGATTTTATATGATAAAACAATCACATTAAGTATAAACTCTACCAATATAAATTGTTTTGATGAAGATTAATAAAATGCCAAATCTTTTCTATTTATAATAATTAAGAACTATTATAGAATGGCCGTGTATTTGCTTGAGCGTGCAAAAATATAATTTAAATATAGAATCCCACATAAACGCGAGCTGACAATGTCGCGCGCTTGTCAATGCTTGGTTGTTTTGATTGCATTATTTCATATGTTCGATTTGATATTTATTTAATTAGCCCCGCGAAATATGGTCGATATAACAACATACAACCTGGTTGATTTATGTATTACATTTTTTAATGAAACTTCGTTACGCGCGGGAAATTTGACGTTTATTTTTTTTAGTGCGTAAACAAGTTTTATTCGTAATCGCGCGGAAAGAGTTTTTAAATGCCAGTTTGTGTGTTTTCGTGTACAAAAGTTTAGTGTGTTCCAAGTCGTGAATATTGTGCTCGTGTTTTGTTTTAAAACTATTCGTATTCCAAATGGCTAAAACTGTGGTCACGGATGATATTTATAATAAAGAGTATAAAAGATTGCGCAGACTTACGAGTGATTTAGCTATTCGACAAGTTTCTGTTAGTATTAAAAAAAATGTTACTTTGAAAGATTTTATAAAATCTTCTTATTGTGTGTAATATATTTTCTTTTACTATGTTACAGTCAGAGTATGGCCTCACAGAAGAACAAGTTGCTGGTAAGTGATTTTTTTATAACACTAACATTAAATAAAATCATCATCATCAACTCATTAAACGTCTCTACCGAGGGGCAGGAACCCTACCCGTATAAGGTGTAGGTATAGGCCTTAGTCGTCCACGCGGGCCCAGTGCGGATTGACCGAATTCACGCACAACCTTTGAATCATTTCGTAGACGTGCGCAGGACTCACCGTAAGAGCGTCGGATAACGTATATATAATTTCGAAAATACATTGGTACATGTCGGGATTTGAACCTGCGCCCTACCGATTGGAAGGCAATAGCCACCGACGCTCTAAATAAAATAGACAAAATATTTTAGTTTTTGTATGTAATAATTATGATTCCTTAGAATAGTTAACCATAAAATAGATGCCCCTTTAAGATTGAATTAAATCAAGATTAAATGCAATAAATACCATAATACTTACAATAAACTGTGCAAATTCAAGATTCATGATCAAGTATATGATATAAGTATATGTATAAGTGATGTTCTTTTACAGAATTTAAAGAAGCATTCATGTTGTTCGATAAAGACGAAGATGGCACGATCACGATGGCCGAGCTGGGTGTGGTGATGCGTTCCCTGGGACAGAGACCTTCAGGTAATACGTGTTTACTACTTACTTTTACTTCAATAATTTACTACTTACTTTTACGTTAAATTAACAGAAGGTTCAAGTTTATGTCATGAAGGCACATATTCTAGAACGAGACTCAACGTTGATCTTTACGTTAATAGGCATGATGACTGGGTCCTGAAATCGTAAGAACTATTTTATATTATTACAAATCTGGGTTAAATATGATGATGTGCTTACTCTCAGCTCGAAAACTCATGTTTTATGAATTTTATTAGTCTTCAAAGTTAGATGGGCAAGTCCATTTTTAAAGTACATTAATTGTTAACAAAAGGATAACACATACAATTTAAAGCAACTTTTGCTATGAAACCGTTTTAGTAAACGCAACATTTAATATAGTTGTAGTACAAAATTCACAAACTATGCATACTAAGTACTGATGCGTGACGTCATAACTAGGTCATTTGTATAAAGCGTTTTTGGGAAAGTCCATTAATGTGTTTTTAGAATTGGAAAATCTCTGTGAGTTTTAATTTTAACGGAGTAATTTTTTACCAATGTTTGTATCATTATGCGGTCCATCGATATAATAACAGAAAAAAAATGGCATCATCCCTATTGGACGTATTTACACAAAAGATCCAACCCACAAAATTACACATTTGAGATATTGAAGTTCGAAGTTTAAGTTCACTGCACAAGTGCACTGCACATTAGTTATTGTATAATAAGTGTATATGATCAAAAAGGATTCAAGTGTTATTGAATTTAATTTAATATATTATTTTGAGGTCATTCTTTTCGAATGAATATTTCTCAATATGAATCGAAGGAGATTGAGTCGTTTTTGAGTAACTAAAAAACGTAAGGGCCATACATGTGGGATGACAACACCCATCGATTAATATGTTAAATATGTATATATTGTTGATGGTATTTATACTAAAGGCTAATGTACACCCCAAAGATCAGTTCGGTATACTTAACTCATTTTTAAACTCCTTGTGGGTTGGATTCTTTTTGCGTAAATACGTCCAATTGAGAAAGGGAGAGCGCAATATACGATAGATAGCGGCATCCCTTTCTAACTATATTTAAGTAAAGATAAATGTTTTCTAATATAATATTATACCGCGGGTAATAACCGTGGGAATATATAGTAAAAGCCTTTAACACGTGTTCGACCGAGAGTATAACCGCAAAACGGACGCGTTTCAAATGACAGGTGGCTATATTTATATGAATCCTTTACACAAGGTTGTACAAATAAGAGACAAGGAAACTATAATGTTTCATAAATTATTATTTATGCTATTGCTTTAGTAAGTGGAAATTTTAAAAGATCGTGTTCAAAGTTTAATAAAGATGATAATTTTATTGCGTTTTCCTAAGTTTGTCTCCAAAATGGTGAGAGTTCCACTGTTATCTAATTGATAAGGTTTCCAACTCAATCACAATAAAATACTCGTATTAAGCGTCGACTGATTGATCGTCGGTGGCTCTTTGGTGTGGACTGATGACTTCCGACCACAGACATCAGAATATACATTAGACTGGACAAGCCGCCAAGTTTATAGGCAGTCCCAGTGTCGCAATTTCTTTTCGGTTCTTACCTGTGAAAAGTTATTATATTTCTTGGTAAATTTACTGATTCATTGCGATGATGGCATGTTACAATCGCACAGGATGGCATTTTGGAAAAAAACGGTAATTTCTTCTAATATTCGTGCGTCTTGAATCGTCTCACAGAGCGTAAACTGGTAGCCAGTGTATGCTCGTTGAGCTTACAGTTGTCGCACTTTAAACGCGGCTTGCCCCATCTCCTGTATTGGGAAATCTGTGCTTCCGACCTAAAAAAGGTGCAGGATCAAATCCCGCCGCGTGCCAATGTGTTTTCGTATTTTCGAAATTATATGTTCGATAATCCGACGCTCTTGCGGTGAATGAAGATCCTGCGCATGTCTACAAAGAAATCCAAAGGTTTTTATGATGACCCATCTGGTGCAATGGTTAAGACGTCGGCTATTGCACCAAGGGTTCGATCCCCGAGCTGGACAAACATTTGTGTGCATGAACATGTCTATTCGTATAGGTCTGGGTGTTTCTATGTATAATTTGTATGCAATTACAAATAAAGCACATAAGTATGTTTATCCGTTGTTTAGTATACAGGCTAATGATTAGTTTGAGACTAGATGAGTGAATGTCAGCGGACATATTTTTTATGGTGGTAACCATTGACGGCAATCTGCAATAAATTTGAAATAAAAAATAATATATTGAGTGGAAAATAAAGTATTCTTATTTGTTTTGTCATTTATGAATTTGTCTTAGCGTAGAAACTTGACTCAGATAGGTATAAAGAACCGTAACACAACAATATTTTTAATAAAATTAGTTCATCTATAATTTTGAAATATACTATACCATTATATACAGAAACGAAGCGTTAATTACTACGAGTCTCGTACAAATTGGCAAAGTATTTGCTAGAAACGTTGCCAAAAATCTCGAGCTAACGAACATGATTCCCGCCTTAAACTATAAATACCACAGACAATTGCTGTATTGTTTTGTTTGTTTGCAAGGAACACCAAATGTATTGACATTTCGTAAGATAGGTTTAATTACTTTGTTGTAACTGGTTGTTAATTTTAAAAGCAAGCGTAATGTGGTGCGTCATTTTTAGGTATGTAACGAATGTCCCTAAGTGCTTGCATCTCGGTTACTTTTTTCGTTATAAAATATTTGGTAGGTAGGTATTCTTTTTGTTTAACTTTAAGGCGCGCAGCTTAACCTAGGCAGTAAAATTCCTGGATCATCATCATCAGCTCATTAAACGTCCCCACCAAGGGAAGAGCCTACCCGTATAGGGTAATCAGGCCTTAGTCGTTCACAAGGGCCCAGTATTGGGCGATTGGACGACTTCACACACAACCTTTGAATCTCGTCGCAGACGTGCATGAAAGTTTCCTCACGATGATTTCTTTCACCGTCTAATTACTCCGAGCTTTCACCGTAAGAGCGGCGGATAACGTACATATAATTTCGAAAATTCGAAAACAGATTGGTACGTGGCGGGATTTGAACCTCAGCCCTCCCGGTAGGAGGGCAACAGTCCACACCATTGAGCCACCGACGTTTCAAGTAAAGTTCCTGGATAAATAATTGTCAATGATATTGACTTCGCCATTTAGAACATGCAATGTAATGAACCTTTTGGGGATCATGAGTGTATTTTGGGCACTGGTAGTCTGTTCAAATTATCACTTTATTTTTTTAAATAAATTAACAATATCTTAAAAAATTTTCCCATAGAATTAAATTTGTTAGTTTGTGGATATATGAGAAAAACGCCTGGTGTCCCAGCGGCAATGTGTCATTCTTGTAACTTAGGGTACTGTAAAATTTTGCAATAATCGTCAAATATATCAATAAATATTTAATGTAGAAAATACCTACAATTGGAAAATTTTTATGAATACATTTCTATAAGAAAAAATAATCGGATAATAAATTAAACCAGAGACTATCCTATGTTGCATGCATGTTTTCCAAGATGCTCCAACGCCTGTCACACTAATTGCAATCTTAATTGAAATTGCTATTAAAATACGTAGCTATATTATGAAAAATACGCGAGTTTAATGAAACACATTTATATGTTGATAGCAAATTGAAACACTCGTGTGTTCAATATTTTTTCCGCCCATCCGAATGAAACCCAAATCATATTATGAAATGAGCGTTGAATTATTTATTAGAAATTGGTGTGGGTTGTATGAATATGTGATAAGTAAATAGGTAAATAACACGGTAGCCACGAGTTTTGTAGATTAGAGAAAATTACCAACACTGGGAATAAACGACCAAAAATAGTAAATATGACCACCTTAACAATTATTTATGCCATTGTTTTGTTACTTTGTTGAGCTTAAATATGAAGCTAAATGAAAATAAAATATATAACTAAATATATACTTTTGTTTACTTTTTTCTTCTTAGATACAACTTTAAAATGTATTGAATATTGAATAGGGCTGTTAGTCAGTCAGGTTACCACACAGTCCCATGCGGGTTTGCTTACTGCGTTTGTGTTCTCATTTTTTGGGTATAGCTTTTTATTTCTATTGAACAAATAATTATTTGAAAGGGATGCCAAAATATTATTATTATATCCTACTTATATCATCCCTTTTTTATCTGAACGATGGTCTCACAAAATTTAACTAAAATAAATCCATTTTGCACTAAATCATCAAACTGAATTTTTACCTTGTTGCCGCTAAGATATTTCAGTTTGCTCTGTGATGGTTGTATGTCATGAATTCTAATGGGTGCAGGCAAAAATCTGGTTGGTTTCGCTATAATATCGTCAAATTACTTAGCGAAACTTATTACATCTGCTGGACTAATATATTTTGAACTTATAGTAGATTTATTTTGATTACGTATGGTAAAATACATAATAAAATTTATGCTCTATTTAAAAGATTATACATAGTTATGGTGTATTTATAAATTATCGCATTTAAATAAACTTGTCATCATCGTCATCAGCCATCAGCTATCATATAGTAACGTCCCCGTCGAGGAGCATGAGCCTACCCGTAAAGGGTGTATAGGCCTTAGTCGTTCACACGGGCCCAGTGCGGATTGGCCGACTTCACTCTACAACCTTTAAATCTCTTCGTAGGCTTGCGCAGGTTTCTTCACGGTGTTTTCATTAACCGTAAGAGCGTCTCATAAATACGTCTAATGAATACGGTTTTAGATAAATTATAACATTAATTATTTCAATACTAAATACCTTTTCATTTCTTCCTATACGTCCATTAATAAGTTCCTCATAAACTTAATAAATATATTAACGAGTTGTCCCATTTATGCCCAAATCAAGGGTAGTCGCCCTACACGAGTAGACATTTCAATTTGCGCAACGATGAATGTATTTTCATGAATTTTTACTGGCCGCCGGCGAATTTCCATCACTTTCTTATTCTATTACATTACGAGTGCTATTTCAATGTATAATTTTATTTTCATTGTGAGATTTTCTGTATTTATTTACCAGAAGACAATCGTATAAGGTTGTTTGCATGGTTCAATCATTTCTTGAAAAAACATGAGTAACTTATATATATTTTTTTTACTTTAATAACTTCGTATTGATACTTTAGGCGCATTTAAATCTAACTTATTCAACACCACCCTGGTTAAGGTATAACCACAGATATTATAATATATACTGTATAACGTACACAGTATCTGTCGTGCAAAATAACTTTTATATTTTATCAAATTCTGGCAAATGTAATGCTAGCGTGTGTGACAGCTGGAGTTATTTAGTGCCAGCTCCGAAAGTTGCGGGTCTGTTGTTTTATCTAAATATTTTTAGATCTGAAAATACCAGCTTACATTTTTGTTTCAAATTGCCTATAATATTTAAACATTGTAAACAGGGATGTATAAAATACAGGAGCAATTCCAAGAAGTCTTTTTTTTTTACGTAGTAGGTAAATTATAGTTTAACTTAATCTGATTTTGATCTATATGGTCAATATTATAGTTACTACCTTTTAGAACCAAATCTTTTTGGAACTGAAGAGATAACGAAAAAATCCATGAATAAGGACGTACAGGATTAGGTTCCTATAAAACTAGGTTACGAGCGTTATTATTATGTAATTCCAGAGACTGAACTTCGAGATATGGTGAAGGAAGTGGACCAGGATGGCAATGGTACGATCGAGTTCAACGAGTTTCTCCAAATGATGTCTAAGAAGATGCGCGGGGCTGATGGAGAAGACGAGCTTAGAGAGGCATTCAGGTAAAAAGTTTTTTTATAATGTCTTTATAATAATATAAGTAAGGAAAATAAATAAAATGATAAAATGAGGTGGATTATGTTTGGTATTTCAATGAATTTGCAGATAGGCCTTTATCAAAAATCGTTTTTTAGATTGTAAGTGACGGGTGGACGAAATACGCTCAAAATCTGGGATGATTTGGTCCATCAATATAAATAATTCCACGTTCAATGATGTGTATCAAAATCAAATAATATCGCCAAAATGTAAACGAAATAATATAGAAGGATGCTTAAAAGAAATTTAGCAACCACAACAACTGAACACACGAAATCGCATTACAGGGTATTCGACAAAAATAACGACGGACTGATCTCTTCTGTGGAACTCAGACACGTGATGACAAATTTGGGTGAACGGCTCAGCGAAGAAGAGGTAGATGATATGATCCGCGAGGCAGATCTCGATGGAGATGGCATGGTAAACTACGACGGTATGTTAGAATGATTATCTAAAAGTGGGTTGTCATAACGATATTGTTTCATTGCTTGATTATATTTTTTTATATTGCATATTTTTATTTTACTTTTCCTATCTGTTTTTATGTACTTGTCTATGTAAACCTGTAATCTGTGTGTGTGGTCAATAAACATTTTTCTATCTTTGTTTCTTTGTATAATCTGAAGCATAGATTATTGAAATAACCAGAATCCTCCTTTTCTAAAAATTTTAGAGAGGACAACATTCAACGTTGTATTCATTGTCGTAGAAAGAATTGACTTTGTGAATAAAGTTATTGACCTTAAGTGTCCAGTTCTACCTATCTGACCGAAAATCTGTAACATGAACAATTTATTGTACAAAGGGAGCGACATTATGAAGTATGACTTTTTTAACATGTATGACTTATATCTTGGACCCTGACTTGAGATGTGACTTTTTTATAAAAGATAAGCATTACTTATTTGATATGTAGGGCCTTGAATAATGTTATTAACATGTACATTACAGAGTTCGTGACAATATTGACGTCGAAAAACTAGTATGCAGAGCAGAGGCCCAACAGAGACCCTCCCCCTTCCCAGCCCCGGCAGTGTCCTCACGAGGATTTGTACAAGTTTGGAGGGAAAGAAACTCTTATCTAGTTCTTCAAGTGTTTAGATATCTACGAATTGTAGGACGCTTGGTGGCAGTGTGTATACGTACATGTGAAACGCATTTTTGGTACCCATTTTTGTAGGGGATGGGATAAGACGAGATTGTGCTTCTAGTGTTGATATATTAAAGTATTCCTCTTGGAATTGGATTTTGCGAATTTCTAGTATCCGATTTGATTACATCAATTTTTCCCATGATAAACAATTCAATTATCAATTGTTTATCATGGGAAAAATTGATTCAAATTTAATATTTTTGAAATTGTTAGTTACAGTAATTTTACGTTTTACGTTATTCAAGGCTTTCAATATTGGACTGTATTTGTTATAGGGAAGTAGGTATATTTAAAACTGGTGCAGTTGTCAAATGTCCTACTTACCTTTTAAATAATTAAATATAGAAAATGACTTCAAGTAAAGATAAGAAGACACGAATGAAATTCTGAGATTTGCTTTTGACCGTGTTTTACAGAAATAAATTTCAAACATTCAAAAAGAAACATTAGGTATGTTTTCAATTTCTTAATTGTGGTCTAAAAATATTTAATTTAGTGAAATATCACGAATATCTAAGGAGAAACATTCGGATGGCAACTACCCATTTTTTAACCACCACTTTTTTATAGTTCCAAAGACTTATTGGAAACCTAGTTTATATAGAGAAGTATTTGCATATTTCTAAGAGCTGAAACTTCAAAATATCGCCACTAGAGGTGCTAATATATTACGCCGTTTATTGGCGTTGATATGTGTTCTGTATAAATGTTATGCATGTTAAATGTACAAATCAAACAATGGCTACTTTGGTTCTTAAGTAATATCTATTTGGGCCAGAATTTACACTTAGCAACATCAAGTTGATTCGAACCAAAGTAGTTTAATTGTAACGTAGTCAAATTTATGATCGGACTCGTCTTTCCATCCCTAAGAACGTTATGGATTTTCAGTTTTTGATAAAAATGTCTAAGAATTGCCTCAACACGTAGCACGCATTTTTCTTACAGTTAAATCTTAAGCAGCTTGGTGTAGTTAACAATAATTGGATCTCGATGTTAAAGGAAACAGAAAAACTTATACATATTAATATGACCATCAATCGCCATATTTTATTGGTGATAAAACAATAGAGTCATGATTTTTTATTTTCATTTGAATCAAGAACGCATAATGTAAACCTTTTAATTTACTATTTACTTTAACCCTAGATGATTTCTTTGAAAGAAATAAAATTCCAAAGCCATTTAAAATATTGTAAGATGCATCGGATTTGTTCCAAAATATATTATTTAAATTATATGAAATATTCTACTCAAAGTAAAGAAATTAAAACTGGAACTAAAGAACCGTTTAAAGGAGAAAATACAAAAAAAATACTTGTAGAACTTACTGCAGAATTGTTTTTCAACATATAACAAACTCCTCATCAAAACAAAAGTTCGACCTTTACTAAAAGGCAAACGAAAATCCTAATTTATAATGTAGTTAAACTAAACTGTACAATGATAATGAGTAAATTTTGAATCTAAAGTTGAAAATGTACATAAAAATACAGGTAGAGCTTATAAAATAAAAAACATTACATTAAAATTAAAACAGAGCTCGCATTTGAAAATGATATCTCATATAGTTTGCCTGTATAATTTTAATATACCATCCGGCCGGTTTCTTTATAAAATTTTACTACTGTAATTATAGTTAGAAAACTTTAAAAAAAATATATAAGATTTTTATTTAATATAATGCAACTTATATTCCGGGTCGACTTTAGAAACTTTTAAAACGAATTGATTAACTAAATTTACGGGTGAGCTTAGTGAAATGAACAAAGTATTTATAAAGAAATTTAAAACAACTTAAAATTTTAACATTCAACCAAATTATCGGAATCATCATTTGAGTTTTATTCGTCCCCATGTTACTCATAGGTTTGTTGTCAATGAATTGTCTATTATCATTTTGAGTTTTTATTGCCACGGCAAGCAGGGTTAACTGCCATCCATTCTTGTAAAACACTTGCATATTTTACCTATTATTATATTTATTTTAAACTACATATAAAGTAACAAAATAAAACAATTTTATGGGAGATATTTGTAAATTGCTAAAACTTGGCCTATTCAATTTTATCCATAATACGTATAGTATTAAAAATATACTATTTCTTTAATATTTTTTTGCATGTCATTTTAGCTATCCTTTAAATTTTAAATGAATGTTACCTTAGATAAGTGAATATAAACTTTTACATGAACATTGACATTAACGAAATACCTACAACTATATATACGAGGATAATATGTCAACCATGGTATTTATGTCATTAGAAGAAATAAAGTTTTCACAATAAATTAATTAAATAACACTGTAACTAATCATTATAAAGTATAAAATAAAAATTAAATACAAATATTGAAAATATAATTTAAATGTAAATGATAATATTTCGTAGTTTTCATAGTGTCTTGTGAAAATGACAATTTAATTTAAACATTTTGCAATAGAAAAATTTTTTTACACCATTAACCATTTTAGACATTTTAGAACAATAGAGTACCCTAGAATTTAACAATAGATAAGTAACACAATTAAAATTTTAATGAACTAAATAACAAAACCTTCGGTTGTGTCAACATTTTTGTAACAATAAATTGGATAACCACGATATATTAACTATAATAAATGTATTATATAATCCCGTACGTATACACTTTGTGAATCTTAGTATAGTTTAATGTTCTGATGGTTTACTTTGGTCTTCCATGTTGCGAAGGTTACAGAAAAATGAGCCAAATCAACACAGTTCATTACATACGAGAATCGAAAAAAAAATGTGTATTGATAGAAATAAAAATTAGTGCGATGTTAATCTTAAGGGGAGTTTTGTTCAGTTAAAATTCGATGGAGATTAAAAAAATATATAGGCACAAGAAAAGGGTAATTTCTATTATAACGAAAAAGCGAAATCTCTACATTTTGCTATGCTAAAGACTAAGATGTTTTAATGAAAACTTAAGGTTTTTAATAGAGTTTTTTATTCGTCACATAATTATTTATTATAATGTATTGACCTAACATTTTTATTATTTTAGGTAAATTACGCGAAAGATTAATAAACTAGAACATATATGAATGCTTGGTAGATTAGTATTAAAAGTGAATAAATGATTAAATACTTGGAGAAGGCATTGGTCTAGCTGTGGACGACGATTTGTTGAATAAATTATGTTTATTAACTTTAAAGTAATATAGATTGGTATAAAGCTACCTTTTTGTGTTGTTATTTAACTTCAAACGTAATAACTGTTTGAAGTCTTTTATCTTACTGTATATTTCACTGTGATTCGGATGTTTTTATACGATACCTATTAAATTAGATATTTCAGTGTGAACTTCCTTAAACCCAATTGGCGATAACTTCATCAATTTGGTCTCACATATATTTGAAATGTCGTTATATCATTATGTATCAAATCATTATAATTAAAAAATCTTGCCGTATTAAGAAGTGGCTACGTATTATTATAACCAAACTTACTTAAATTAAATATTTAGGTTGGAATAAAATGTAAACAAAACTCAAACTCACGTTTTTAAGATCATATTTTGTCGGGCTTCCTTGTGTTATAGTATCATTGATAAAATGCTTTTGCATGAATTATGCTATTACAAAAGTTTTTATTTTAACGTTATGTTACAAACTAGATTGACAATAACAAAGATATATTATATATATATTACTATAAAATTCTATATTTGAATGGATTTTAAATATGAATGAATTAGTTTGATACTTTCATACATTGATTGTAACATCACATATCACAAGCAATAAATATACAATTATTTATTCGAAAACAAATAAATTATTTACACAATCCGATAAAATATTATTTATTAAATTTTAAGTCCATTGTATTTGTGAATAATAATATTTTATAATATTGTTAGTATTGTCAAATTACCAAAACATAATATGTGATTTTTGAGATATTAAGAAAATAAATTTACTATTTATTATGTTAAGTGTAAGCCAATGCGCGATACAAACGAGGATACAAAGATTTAATTTTTAAATATATTAATAAAAAGCAAATGCATAAATACGAAATATTTGGAGATTATAAAATGTTAATGGTTTTCTAAAAAATGTTTAAACATTCTGATTGCGGATTTTAAAAATATGAGAAAGTTTATTCGAAAATAATATATTTGAAATGATACATTAATTGTTTAAATTACAGAAGTTTTTAATTTTATTCTTAAATAATATCTCCTATTTTACATAATTACATCACAATTAGGCTGTGTTAAATGCATTACCATTAAATATGACAAAAAAGTACCTATTTTATTTAAATTGTATTTATTAGAAATGCTCTATTTAATCATATCAAAGTTATGTTTTATTTGTATCAAGCGTTATCGTACGTCTAACCACGAGTTAAAAGAAGTAGGAATAATAATGAAGTCTAACATAGAAAGTTTTTACCTAAAACCTATACACTGATAGCCTTATAGCACATTTTCATAGCTGTTTCCATTTTTTTTGCATAGGTATTGTAGTGCAAAATAAGATTCAAGTGTGTTCCTCCCTTTTTATAATATTTAACAGTATGTCACCCCCTTTATATTTCTTTAGTCTGCAAACACATTAAATTTAAGCTAAAATTTACCTATAAAAAGTCATCAATGTAGGATTTTTTAAAGAACTTTTTCACGCTTTTAGTTCTTTTTTTGTTTGCTGTATAAAAATTGTAAAAAAATATTTTACAATTTTCGCATGGTCTACGTTGAAATGTCAAATACAATCATTAAGAAACCAATAATAAAACTATAGACGTATGCATGTATAAAAGACATTCGCTTAAATGGTATAAAATAGAGGTAATCTCTTTTATTTTATAGAGTGATCGGGAGTTCACTCACCTGACGGTAAGTGACACGCCTGACCATGCCAGAGCAGGATTATTTAAAGAAAACAGTCATTTATAAAGGGATTATTCTACGTCAATGCCCATCATTCGAGACGCAGTTGTTAGTCTCTTAAACCTTGTAATTCACTACTACAGTGCCCTCTAACCTAAATACAAAAGTGAACCAGTGTAGCTTCATTTGACATTCATAAGTGTTCTTTAAGGACCTAAACTGAATAAACACTTTTCATTTTCATTTTCAACCTGAAATACAAAAGTGCATAACACTCCTATTTCACGGGTATCGCTTGTGTCTAACAGATTGGGATAGATACCTACAAAGTTGTTGTAATGTGTGTACCTCCTGTATCATGTTTTGTTTTGCTCAAAAGTGTCTAAATGTTCTTGTTAAAGTAATATATTAAACAAGTATAATATTATAGCTAGTAATTTTGAAATATTTTCTTGAGTTTGAAATAGATGGCGCTGTGCATGTCACTTCCCGCCACCTTAAGTCAATGGAACAGTTAGCGATTATCGTGTCGGTTAGATTGTCATTTATCTATGGGCTCTCATAAGATGTGATTAAATATTAAATGAACTTGAAAATAATTGAGTAGTAGATGTGTATGCTGCAAACTATCGTAAAATTATATATATAATATATATATATAGAAAAAACAAATGACTGTTGTTAAGTTTAATACTTAACAAACTTATTATTAGTACATATAATAGAGAGAAGTTGGTAAAAAATGTGTTTAAGACAATGTTATAATAATGGCAAGTTATAAATGTATATGCAAGTTAGAAAATTCGATGTAATTAGATCAATATACAAGCTTGGTATGAAACAATGACATTTTAATAAAATTGATATGTGAATCTGTTTGTTTTATTGGCGTCATTAATTTTAATTAATCATAAAGAAAATTACCGTACCGTGATATTAATGTAAACTTAACCTTACATTGCCGAGAACAATAATAAACCACAGTTCATTTAGATTTTCCACGAAAAAGAATCTCTGGTCTTCGCCTTCGCCTCGCCTTTGAGCGGCGAAGTGGACCTCATGAGGACCATATCCCCACCTTCCGTTTGCCTTCATTGGCCAACGCTAGAGCTATAATAACTCCTCTGTCGTCCTATGGCGTAATAACGAGGAAACCCGCTCCGAGTTACATGCGATGATGCAATCGGTGCCGCGAGCGCCCATGTTGCCCTCTATCACCACACTGCAAACGTCCTTTAGGGAGCCTATCCAGGCAATGTCCAGCCCATTGCCTAGATTTCCAGTCTACCAAAACAAAAACCATAGCTCATCATTTTAAGATCCATATTTTGTAATAGTCTTAACACCTGGCGGGGCTCATCATATTGTACATCATGTGATTGTCACGTGTAACCCATACAAAGATTCAACATTCGCTTAAAGGCCTCTGTGCTGTTGGCTTCGACCCCACGCCATGTCTTTCCAAAGATCAGGCCAATATATATTTTATGTTATAAGTCTACACGACGATCTGGCTGGACGCTCACCTGATGGTAAGTAATACGCCTGAAAAATTTCATAGTACAATTTTTTTGGACGGTCAGCTGGCTCACCTGGTGGTAAGTGATCCATCTGACCATTACAGAAGCAGTGTTGAAGGAAATTTATAACAGTAGGTATTCATTATTCCGTCAACACTACCCTGCGCCCGTCACTCAAGATGACGGATGTTAGGTGTCTTATACCCAGTAATTTTCCTAGCTAATGTGCCCTCATCCCGAACACAAAAGTACAAAACACTCTTATTTTACGGGACGATATCTTGCAATGCGGTGGTGCCTAGTTACTTATGAAATACGATTTCAAACCATTATTGCGTCACAGAACATATCCGAGAACATGTTCTATGATGCAATTGGATATGTATGACAGTATGACGTCATTAGCGTGTGGCCCGTCCCTTTCAGCCAATAGCTGCGCGCGCGCACCGACACACCACTCGACGCGCACGCGACATGCGCCTGACGTGTGACGCTACTATAGAGATGGACTCTACTGTTATTAAGATTTTTTAAATCTTAATTACAGTAGACCTACACATACATACTTATACACTTAATATTTACCCTTAACCTATCAGGCTGTAAACGTTTTCAAAAACGTACTCATCATCATCATCAACTCATAAAACGTCCCCACCGAAGGGCACGAGTCTACCCGTAAGGTGTTTAGGCTTTTGTCGTCCACGCGGCACAGTGCGGATTGAACGACTTCACGCACAACCTTTGAATCTCTTAGCAGGCGTGCGCAGGTTTTCTTGCGATGTTTTCCTTCATCGTAAGAGCGTCAGATAACGTACATATAATTCGAAAACATATTGGTACGTGGCAAGATTTGAACCACAGCCCTCCCGGTAGGAGGGTAACAGTCCACAACATTGAGCCACCGACGCTCTCAAATTACTCTATTTTAAAAAAATATAACTTTTTTACGAAAACCGTTTAACAATCTACTCATTTATGCCTCAGGAGAACTTGATCCAAGTACTAATTAACTAACCACGATACTTAAAGACTATTTTGGTGTAAAAAATAAAAGAGTCTTAAGATACACAATAATTAAAGACTATTTTATGTGTAAAAACCTTCTCCATACTACTAAACCACAAAATTAACAGAGCCACGTCTTTGTTCCAAAAAGATAAAACGCGAAGCAAAGTAATAATAGCGTTATCTAATATAAACAAGGTTTAAAAACAACCATATCTTGATATCTAATTAACATAACACCGGACATTTTTGATAGGGTTATATTAATTAATAGGTTAAAAGGGTTCCGTTAAAGACGGACTGACGTACATTTAAAGGTACATTTATTATATAATACATTTACGAGTCAGGACGTATAAATAGAACCGGTAATAATAAAGGTATATTTATTTTAAAAAACAATAAGAAAGTCAATATTCACTTAAGATTTACATTGCTTTGACGACCCATTTGGTGTTGCAGTTGATNAAGTTAAACCTGATTACGAGCTCGATAAATAAATAAAGAGCCTCGGTGGACTCATTGGTGTGGGTTGTTGCCTTCCGAGGGAGGGTTTCGAATCCCGCACGTACCAATGTCTTTCAAATTTTCAAAATTATATGTACTTTATCTGACGCTCTTACGGTGAAGGAAAACATCGTGAGGAAACCTGCGCACGCCTATGAAGAAATTCAAAGGTTGTGCGTGAAGTCAGTCAGTCCGCAGTGGGCCCACGTGGACGACTACGGCCTATATACCCTATACGGATAGGCTCGTGCCCCTCGGTGGGGACATATAATGAGCTGATGATGATGTAATAAAGCCCTAAAAGTTTCGTCAAGTGTGTTGAGCCTTTAACTATAGATTTTTTTATGCACTCTAGTATTTGTATGTAACCGAGAGAGTGCAACTTTGACGTGGGATGGTTACTTTGCCGGAACCCTTTGGACCCTTGATGAAGGGCTTCCCCTTGGGGATGAGCTATCTGGCTGATCTGGAAGTCTTTAAATAGGCTTTGCACTTTCACAGTTCGGAGTAATGGCGATTCGCCAGATGGGGATTTTCGGGTAGTCTTGATTCTGTTCTCCTTATGTCGTTCCTGCTTCTCAGCAGCTGATCTCAGCAAGATTTAATGACGGCTGCAGATCACACTGTCACCGTAGCTTTTGGGCTTGGACGGTTTGGTATGTTTTTGCCATTGATACGCTAAGAACTCAGGAGCATTTAATATACTTGCAAATCCGAAATGCTGTTTTAATACCGTTCTTCCCTTTGTCTCCAGCAAGCATACGTCCTGTAAACAAAACAATAATAATTAATAAAACTGTTATTGGTACTCCAAACTTACTACACTCAACTTTCATCGAAAAGACACATTTAATATTATTTTATTGAATTAAATTTATCACTTTGTGACGTCATAGGCATGTCACAATCTAGTACCTACTATTATCATTTACAAATATTAAATGTGAGTTCAGATACTATTACCTAGGAGTAAACTAATAATATACGCAGCTACTAACATTCTAACTTCCATTGATGGACTGAGGCTTCATCATAATCGTCAAAACATTCACTGTGCGTAAAGCAATGGTAAATGAAAGCTCACAATTTACCTTTTAAATCATAATAATGTTCAAAAGCGTAGATTTGCTTTTAGAGGAATCTTCTTTTAATTGTAAATGTTCACAAATTTTAAATAGTGTTAACTCAACTTGTGCAGTTTGATATTAAGCCATTGTTTATATTTAACGTTTGTTTTGGCGGTGTTTTCCCGATATCTTGTCCTATTTGGGTCAAAATAACCGCAAAAGTTGGTAAAAACATTACATCAGCGACCGCTGACCACCACAACAATGAATGTTTTGTTTGAACTACAAAAAGTTTAATGTTTCACCGAATGACTTTTTGCTCTCCCAATAAAACATAGTTGTGGCAATGTTGGAATTGCGAATACTTGGTTTGTGCAACTAACCGTGAGACTGGCTTGAGGCTTTGTTGTTAACTATGCATAGCCCAGAGAGTACCAGTCATTTATTTGATTCTCGAATTATAGGCATATGAGAAATGCTGTATTTGAGATGTTATGACTTAATTTATCCAACGAATTTTTCTATGTTTGGACAGAGATTTTGGACAATGTTTTAGTTTTTATGGTGTTCTTTCTTGTTTTAATCAATAAACAACATTTGTTTATTGATTAAACAAATATGACATTTAATTTCATATATTTTAAAGTAATATTATGAATTTTAACATTACTTTTATGATTATCATTGTGGTATAGAATATGCAATATATTAATTTGTATCGCCTAGATAGACTATTCAACATTAAGTAAGAAAAAAGTAAATTAAACAACCTATTCAAATAAATCGTATCATCAATAAAATACAGAAAGAAACACACCAATTTCAAACCAACAAAACCGATTACCAACTATCTACTAAAATGGTATCTAATCCAAAAATAATCAACAGAACACCTTAAATCCAAACCAAACGCCACAGTTAGCACAATATGACAGGGCAATTTGACTAAAGCGTACTTTGAAAAGCGGATGCACAACACCACAAGCTTTTGTCAAATTATGACAGGTTGCTTGTCACTTGTACCACAGATAAAAAAAACAGTATAAGAGAAGGTGGGTCCCGTTAAATTTGTTCTAACAGCTAACAGAACCTGTCGGCCCGTAGCCCATTCACAAAAAGCCGTGTCCAAATTTCTGCGCACGCGCAACGCTATGGTGACCACGCGCCGTCACGTATTTAATAATGTACTTGTTACTCTTGCAACTGGCCAGGTATACTTCAATTAAATGTCCCGCTTTTATATATTGTATAGCTCTATGTACTGATTGATCTTGATGATTGTAGCTCTAGATTTAGTAAGGAATAAAAGAAAATAACCTTTGATTTAAAAGAAACTCAAACTGAGTTTTAACTTGGATATGTAAGCAGGGCATTACTAGTGAAATAAAACAAAGCTTTTTCAAATTATTTTAATTACTCGAGACAACATCTGTTGTGTCGGGTGTCGGCCGCAGTGCGGCATTGACGAAGAATAATAACTGTTTATCAGTTGTTGGTCTCAATCAATACCGCTGTTGTGGTCAGGCGTAACACTTACCAGCATCCTGGCCGTCCTGTACACTTTGTGACATAAAAAAACATACGTAGCCTTTTTTTGGAATGAAGTCTTTTGTCGACCCCGGGCATCGCGTTTTTTCTGCTACAATTTTTTTGGCAGTTTCAAATTCATAAAATAGTGACCAAAAATAAGAAAAATAAAAATATATATATATATCTACTGACAAACACACAGCGCCATCTAGTCCTAAAGTAAGCATATAGCCTGTAATATGCGTACTAAACAACGGATAAACATATATTTCTTTGTAAATACATACATATTGTACATAAAAACACCCAGACCAATACAAACACACATGTTCATGCACACAAATGTTTGTATTGCGTGGGGATCGAACCCGGAACCCTTGGTAAGAATTAAAATAATCTCAACATGAGCTGAACCTCAAATTCCTTTGCTTGCAATTCAAATTAATCCTGAATACCATGCTCACCCACAATACCATCTCAAGCATACCGTAATATGAAAAAAATCAAGCACACGCTAGTTAAGTCATCAAATCATTCGACTGCGAACAATTCGAGTTGTAGGAGAGAAAAAAACATTGATTGCAAAGAAACCCGACAGTTAGGTGTACATTTTGCTTATTAGCTTAACTCACTAGCGACCTATTCTGGGTAATGGTTAATATTACACCCAGGGTTCTGGGTACATCCCCGGACCGACATTTGTGTGCATGAAAACAAACGTATGTGTGGGCGTTTGGGAGACCTTGTTTGTATGTTTTAGTCTGGGTGTTTTATATACAAAAAAGTATATAATTTATTAATTTCTTTCATTAAATAAATAAATAAAAAAGTACGTTTATACGTTAATGATGCATACTACAAGCTCCTCACTTAAATTGGGAGTCGATTGGGAGTCCGTAAACAAATTTACTTATAAACAAAACCGGTAACATAACTGGTAACCCCTTAATACCGTATAGTATGTATATGAAAATTGCTAAGATACAGTGATTATAGTTTGCAGCGCATACCCAGTTATAATCTCGCGTACATTAATAAACATGAATTTTATTAGCCAAATCAACGCATGGATTGCTGCACCGGCTTCCGTCTAATCGATATGTTAATTGCAAATTTTACATGAGCAAAGCGTTGTAAAACTCAAAGTCAACGTCTGTTGGAAGTTTATATCGTAAATACAAGATATCAAAGGCACTGGACTTATTTATTTTTTTTATTATAAAGGCTCGCCAACATTTACACAACACTTTTACTACAAAAGTAAGCATATGAAAATACATAAAAAGTGTGCTAAACAATTAAAGGCGAACACAGCTTTCAATATAAATTCACAACAAAAATTAGCAATATAAACTATGTAAACACTAAACAAATTTAAATAAATACCACATTATTTCACATTTGTTCCAACGTTATCAAACACAGCTGAACGTAGTCTGCTGACAAAGAAATTGTAGTCCGTATTATATGGCGGTCAAGGTATTTAATAAATTGCCACCAGAAATCCGTACAGACCCTGTTCTCAAGTCATTCAATAGGAATCTTAAAGAATTTCTCATTAAAAAATGTTTTTATTCCGTTGATGAATATCTTAAAACACCTGTTCATAAAATATAAATAGACTGAGAAAATTGTATTTTTAAATGTATAATGAAAATTATTTAAGCTTTTTAATTGTTTGCCATACCCGAAAAGGGTCACTAAGTTGTAAGAACCATACTAAAACTTAAGAACCTTTATACACTTAGTTGCAAATAAAACATTTGAATTTGAATTTGAAGAGTCAATAGTAAAGCCGATACAGCTACAATAACTAGTGTTACTGTACTTACGAGTACCTTAGTAACTGCAAATATTTTCTATCCCATCATTTCATAATAAATTCAGGAGTGAGAATCACTTCGGTCTGGTAGTTTTTTTCGATCGATATATGCGTTTAAAGTCAGTATTCTGGAACGAGACTCAATGTTGATCTTATCTTAAATTGCATTAGAAAGGGATGCCACTATTTATTGTATAGAGCACCATCCCTTTCTTACTCTATTCAAGTAAGGATCACCACTTGGGACTCGTTCAAGAATACGAGCCTTATCAAAACATAAGTCAATAAGATGTCCACCGCCTAAAATAACAGATATAGGCGGCTTCACTAAATCCTATCCTATAGAGCGTCGGTGGCTCAGTGGTGTGGACTATCGCCTTCCTACCGGGAGGGCTGAGGTTCAAATCCCGACACGTACCAATGTATTTTCGATTTTTCGAAAATATATGTACGTTATCCGACGCTCTTACGGTAAAGGAAAACATCGTGAGGAAACCTTCATACACACCTGCGAAGAGATTCGAAGGTTGTGTGTGAAGTCGTCCAATCCGCACTGGGCCCGCGTGGACGACTAAGGCCTAATCACCCTATACGGGTAGGCTCGTGCCCTTGGTGCCCTCGGTGGGGACGTTTAATGAGCTGATGATGATGATGATGACTAAATCCTATGCCGAGCGAGCTCTTAGTTTAAACGTTTAGCAGTCCACAATGCTCTAATTGCAATCCTTTACTGGTTATTATTTTGTGTTACTATATTATCTGTCTTAAATACGATTTTATACCATAAACTACACATACTATATAATAATCCTGGCAATTTACTAGGATTATTCTGCTATGAGATAAACATCTTTACACCAGGATTATTCTGCTACTACCATCGTTATTAGCCCGGTAAACCCAAAACACCTACCACGTTTAGCTCGACAATTCTACGCTAAGTTAATTACTCAAATTCTCCGAATAGCCAACTATCCAGTGGAATAATATGGCTCAATTAATCTGCTTTAAATACAGCAACATCGCCGATTAGAACGTTTTACACCGAGCAATTTTTGAAGCGAAAGCGCACGTGATTCTTACCAGAAACCCGGTAATTTTGTGTAATTAATCATCGGAACGGCTTTGATCGTAAAAAAAACTTGTTTACAATTCATCAAACATCGAAAGCGATACCGAATACCCACTGGCCTATATTATCAATAAATTTGAGGCCATGCAATCAAGTTTCGTATTATATTCGGCCGGTGGCTGCGTACAAAGAACGTTTGAATTTGCATAAAATAAAGGCGCGCATTTTCACTTTTTTTTGACACATAACTCTTGCAGACTAAGTGGTGGCTGTCAAATATAATAATAAATGTATATGTGAGAGTGTACGGATCAAATAATATCTGGAGGGATCAAATCGTGGTAACATTATTCGGATTTTAATTCTGAAATTGTGTTTAAGTGTAACACTTACTTTTATTTGTATCCGTACAAAATTTTCAAGTACAAAATCTACAGCTCTCAAATTTTAAAACATATTAAACATATACATTTTATCAAATAAATTGAGTAAACACCAGATTTTTATAATCTTAGCGAGGACATAAGTATGACCAAGTGCAAAAATACTAGAATAATTACGACGATATGATACGCATTCATGGACAGTTAGTTATTAGAAAAAAATAATAACAAACACACCCCCATGTGTACGTTTCCACAACAGGTGTGCTGATTCGCCCACCTGCGCGCAGGCACGCGTTTTCGCTATCGTCGCAAAATATGCGCTTGCGCATATCGCACTCTGAGTATTAAAGTGACCTAAGTCCTAAAATACGAAATCAAAATTATTAACAAGGGACTCATGAAAATTTTTATATTTATTTTACGCATTAACAATTTATTCAAATTCAAGTATTAGGTACCTTACATGAAAAAAGCAAATCTGTACCTTCACATCGTGCTTCGATCTCAGGCGAATTTGTCTAAGGGTGATCGTGAATAACTAAGTGGCCAATTCAGCACTGGTCTGCGTAGTCAGACGATGGCAATGGTCAATCGCCATAGCAATCACACTTCCAGCGTAGCTGCACGGGCTTTAAAGTGTCAGGCAGTGAAATTACTGGATACTATGTTCCCATGAAATAATAATTAAAAATAGGTATTACGGAAATTGTGAGTTAAGGCATTTTATTCCAAGAGTGCCCTATTGCCATTATGACTGGCATGATTAGCAATTATGAGCACGTTTTTGTAAACATAAACCACGAGACGTCGTGGGTGGTCTGTGTGTAGATTGCCACAATTCTACATAATCCCTTATGCATTTATTCCACTTAATGTTTAGTTATGTTGTTCTAAGTAAATTCATACTTTAGATATCAGTAGATTTTGTCATTATATTTTCTACTTATTCACATGGAAATAAAGATTAAAACTAATTGAATGTGCCGCAGCATCAGTAGCAGGGCATTAATGTGGTAGATAAAATTAAGCCTAGCTAACGACTACGAAAATCGTCATTTGCGTTATTATTTTACGACACATCTCTTCAAGCGGCTTTTTATAAAATAGATAAGTTTTCGCAACAGTTTTTTCCTTTCAAATTATAGTTTAGGCTTGACATAATGGTGTGCTGATTAGATCAGTACAATGCATTATACAATATTTTTTGTGCAAAATTTAACAATAATAATATTTCCATTTAAAAAAGTTAAGTATAAGTATGTTTATCAGTTGTTTAGTATCCATACTACAGGTTTCACGATTAACATAAGGTTGGTGGCACTGAATTTTTGAAGCAATATTACGACAAGACATCTCGACCTTTTTACGCGTGTATCGTATATCGATATTTTACGGAATCACCGAGTGAGGACACCCGGCTCCCCTTACATGTATCGATGCAAGGGTAACTCGAGCCGTACTCGATACGCGGAAGTTCTTTTTCATCGAGGATATCGTGCCCAGACGCTGTTTGATTACCGTGTCACCTTTTCGGGTTTAAATATTTATACAGGGTGAATTTTTAATTATTTACATCCATTCGACCTATTTATGTACTCATATTAGAGAATGTTCTTATGGGAACCTAATAACATATAGATTTATCATAACAGGTTTACAAAATAAATGATAAAAAAAAATATGGGATTGCATTGAGCAATTTTAAAAATATTTCAAATTTTGTATTATATACGTTTGCCTCGTATTCGAGGAATATATTTTAAAACACGGGTAGAGCTTATTTAAAAAAAATGCCAATATTCTTGATTTCACCCTGTATACGATGTCGAGCAGCCGGCAAAGGTCGAAACATGATATGATCAGTTAAACTCACGCGACTGAATCATGACCGTAATGGGAGAGTAACGATCTTACTCGGAGTTTTTGATAAGTTTCCGAAAGCCATACAAAAAATTAAACTTTATGAATGAGGAAGAAATGATAGCGCAGTACCTAGATGTATTCGGCACAGAATTAATTTACAACTGATATTATAATGTATTTTATTTCATTTAAGTACATTGTTATAATTTTCTCCAACTAAATAAATAAANAACTACAGCTCTCAAATTTTAAAACATATATTAAACATATACATTTTATCAAATAAATTGAGTAAACACCAGATTTTTATAATCTTAGCGAGGACATAAGTATGACCAAGTGCAAAAATACTAGAATAATTACGACGATATGATACGCATTCATGGACAGTTAGTTATTAGAAAAAAATAATAACAAACACACCCCCATGTGTACGTTTCCACAACAGGTGTGCTGATTCGCCCACCTGCGCGCAGGCACGCGTTTTCGCTATCGTCGCAAAATATGCGCTTGCGCATATCGCACTCTGAGTATTAAAGTGACCTAAGTCCTAAAATACGAAATCAAAATTATTAACAAGGGACTCATGAAAATTTTTATATTTATTTTACGCATTAACAAATTTATTCAAATTCAAGTATTAGGTACCTTACATGAAAAAAGCAAATCTGTACCTTCACATCGTGCTTCGATCTCAGGCGAATTTGTCTAAGGGTGATCGTGAATAACTAAGTGGCCAATTCAGCACTGGTCTGCGTAGTCAGACGATGGCAATGGTCAATCGCCATAGCAATCACACTTCCAGCGTAGCTGCGTAACGGGCTTTAAAGTGTCAGGCAGTGAAATTACTGGATACTATGTTCCCATGAAATAATAATTAAAAATAGGTATTACGGAAATTGTGAGTTAAGGCATTTTATTCCAAGAGTGCCCTATCTGCCATTATGACTGGCATGATTAGCAATTATGAGCACGTTTTTTGTAAACATAAACCACGAGACGTCGTGGGTGGTCTGTGTGTAGATTGCCACAATTCTACATAATCCCTTATGTCATTTATTCCACTTGATGTTTAGTTATGTTGTTCTAAGTAAATTCATACTTTAGATATCAGTAGATTTTGTCATTATATTTTCTACTTATTCACATGGAAATAAAGATTAAAACTAATTGAATGTGTCCGCAGCATCAGTAGCAGGGCATTAATGTGGTAGATAAAATTTAAGCCTAGCTAACGACTACGAAAATCGTCATTTGCGTTTATTATTTTACGACACATCTCTTCAAGCGGCTTTTTATATTAAAATAGATATAAGTTTTCGCAACATTAAGTTTTTTCCTTTCAAATTATAGTTTAGGCTTGACATAATGGTGTGCTGATTAGATCAGTACAATGCATTATACAATATTTTTTGTGCAAAATTTAACAATAATAATATTTCCATTTAAAAAAGTTAAGTATAAGTATGTTTATCAGTTGTTTAGTATCCATACTACAGGTTTCACGTTTAGCTTAAGGTTGGTGGCACTGAATTTTTGAAGCAATATTACGACAAGACATCTCGACCTTTTACGCGTGTATCGTATATCGATATTTTACGGAATCACCGAGTGAGGACACCCGGCTCCCCTTACATGTATCGATGCAAGGGTAACTCGAGCCGTACTCGATACGCGGAAGTTCTTTTTTATCGAGGATATCGTGCCCAGACGCTGTTTGATTACCGTGTCACCTTTTCGGGTTTAAATATTTATACAGGGTGAATTTTTAATTATTTACATCCATTCGACCTATTTATGTACTCATATTAGAGAATGTTCTTATGGGAACCTAATAACATATAGATTTATCATAACAGGTTTACAAAATAAATGATAAAAAAAATTATGGGATTGCATTGAGCAATTTTAAAAATATTTCAAATTTTGTATCATATACGTTTGCCTCGTATTCGAGGAATATATTTTAAAACACGGGTAGGAGCTTATTTAAAAAAAATGCCAATATTCTTGATTTCACCCTGTATACGATGTCGAGCAGCCGGCAAAGGTCGAAACATGATATGATCAGTTAAACTCACGCGACTGAATCATGACCGTAATGGGAGAGTAACGATCTTACTCGGAGTTTTTGATAAGTTTCCGAAAGCCATACAAAAAATTAAACTTTATGAATGAGGAAGAAATGATAGCGCAGTACCTAGTTAATGTATTCGGCACAGAATTAATTTACAACTGATATTATAATGTATTTTATTTCATTTAAGTACATTGTTATAATTTTCTCCAACTAAATAAATAAAACTGAGTAAGAATTGGAACAGCAGACAAATATGCAACATCAAAGTTACGGTTAAAATAATAACATACAAAAAATTCAAAATTGGCGCCATAAAACGTCACATGACAGTTGTAATTTAAAAATAGTCGTTCGAACAAGTGTCAAACAAGCTGTTCAAACATCCGAAGAATTGCAAATTTCAAATTAAGAATCGTTTTTTTTATCGGAACATCGTATGCCATCAGAAACCTGTCCGTAAAGCATATCGACCTACATATTGAGCACAAATAGAGGAATTTTACACGGCTCGAGCTAAAACTGGTAGAACCGTTAAAGCTATTGTGTGCCGTAAACACCGACTTTGACACTCGTAGATTGGCTCGATCACGGAACGGTGAAAAAACGTCGCAAGATGAATTGTCCGCATGAAAACCGGTGTCAACGAAATGGGCAGCGGTTATAGATATTTTTTGTTTTCATTAGGTATAACAAAACGCACAGCCCGGGTGGTATTATGTTTATGGTAGGTATTAGCTTCTAATATAAATATTATAACATTGAAATGAAAATTAATATGTTAATCAAAGCATACTTGTTAAAAGCTTACGTAGTCTAGATAAGATTATAATACTCTTAGCGTTTTGATAATACACTTAACCTACTCGGGTATCAAACTGGACCCAGTACGAATGATATTTTCCCACGCTACCAAGCTATTGGAGAACACAAACATGCTTGACTTGTAACAGCCTTGCAACATTAATGTAAGTAGATTTATGTACTCGGAAGTATTTGTCATTTCCCGTATTTATTTACATACTAACATAGTTTGATTATATAAAACTAGCGACGCCTGCGTCTATGGTCTAGTGAACTGAGCGTTGGTTTAAATCGAGATCCGGGGGGAAATGGGTTCTAAACTGATAAGGAACTCGCATAGTTCAAGTCACTTTGTATTTTTCCCAGTTTCGTGAATACGTTCCAGGCTGCGTCATCTAATTATCATCATCATCATCATCAGCTCATTAAACGTCCCCACCGAGGGGCACGAGCCTACCCGTATAGGGTGATTAGGCCTTAGTCGCCCACGCGGGCCAGTGCGGATTGGACGACTTCACACACAACCTTCGAATCTCTTCGCAGGCGTGCATGAAGGTTTCCCCACGATGTTTTCCTTCACCGTAAGAGCGTCGGATAACGTACATATATTTTCGAAAATTCGAAAATACATTGGTACGTGTCGGGATTTGAACCTCAGCCCTCCCGGTAGGAAGGCGACAGATAATCTAATCTAATTATACGAAAGTTAATTGCAAGCTTCGACTTTATGCCGGCCGTGCCGGCCACAATCTTAGAATAGTGGTAAGTTGTTAAATATAACAATTAGATGTATGGAAAAACCTGCACCATGCAATGGAAAGTTATTCATGACTTCATACATTGTTGTTGATGTATAATAAAAGGTAAAGACGCCCCGCGGAATTCGGAACATTCAATTCCTTTTATAAAACGATATCAGAGTGTAATAGTTTCTGAACGACCAGAGACATTTAACTTCTACTAGACTTCTATAATAATATATATCCACAGCTTCAAATCTCGATCTGGCAAGTCCCGGTTCGTGTACGTGTGTCCTCAAAGACATTTTAGATCGACTGAACGGACGACGATAAGGTTTACGACTGCACCTGCTGGGCCCTAGGTACCGTGACCTTAATACTAAATATACATTGTCGAGCTACTATGGAAAAAATTAACCGTTATGCCGTTAAAATAAACGTCATAATGTCCGAAAAACCGGTTTGAAGCGGTCAACTAGCATGGTTTGTTGGCCAAATCTAAAAGTAAAAAATCATTTCCACATACAAGAATTTGCAGGTATTACAACTGTATTGACAAATTTATAAGACAAAGTATGCAAGCATGTGGATTTGGCGCCTAAACTAGGGCAACCCTGTATTCAAGAAAGACTAAACACTGAATATATGTTTTTTTCTGTGGTCCCAAGCAAGACGAATAAAAGAGTGTGTATGAAAAGATTGATGGATGTGAAGGGAGCTAAATAAATATGTCAGGACCGCGCAGTCTCTATCTCTGCCTACCCCTTAGGGACCAAGGCGTGATTTATGATTAATTCACTAGGTGGTACACTCGATACTGAGTCGTCTAGGTCTTTGGGACCAAGGCGTGATCATTATTTATGATTGATTCACTAGATGGTAGACTCGATACTAAGTCGTCAAGGCAGGTACCACCGCAGTGCCAGATATCGTCTCGTGAAACAGGAGTGTTATGCACTTTTGTGTTTTGGGATGAGGTAATTTCACTGTTGCTAGTGAAATTATCGGGTATAAGAGACCTAGCATCTGTTTTGTCTGGTGTCGGGCGCAGTGCGGCATTGACGAAAGATAATAATTCTATCAGTTGTTGGTCTCCTTCAATGTTACTCTGTCTATTGTAATATTACTTACTATCAGGTAAGCGTCTTGACCGTCCTGTACACTTTAACACAAAACTATTTTTGAACTGAACTATTCACACATTAAAGGCTGTGTAGGTCATCCGTAATTTACAAAAAATAGATTCTCTACAAACGACCATGTGTGGTAAGAATTCAGCTACATAACTAATGGTTTCGGGTTCGATCCCAGTGCTGTACCTACAATCAGTTGTGTACATGAACATATCTGGTTATATAACAAAAAATGTATCAAAATTATGATTGATCAAGTGTCAAATGTTTACATCGTATACGGAACCGATTCTTGTTATGTGACTACTTATGGCAAGACCTCATCTGTCAGATTAAAACAGGGAAGCTTTTAAGTGTTTATGCTGATAGAAAATAACTGAGATACAAGATACGTTTATGAATATGGAGGAGGGAGACGCAATGGGGACATTTAATTATTCAATGACTAGTGGATTTTACACAAATTAACCCATTGACGGTTGACCGCCAGAGACGCCTTAAAGCGTCACAAACAATATATAGATTTTGTCTGGTTTCTTGGCGGTCAAAGGGTTAAGCAACTATATCAATGGTCTCTAATCGGATGGGTGGCCGAAAAATATTATGTTCTAATGACTCGGTGCTTCGGAAGTCATCAAAATCCGTCTTCTATTTAAGGATGGTGGTGGCACCCACCAACACATTGGAAGAGCGTGATGGAGCATCCTCATAAAAAAATATGTGAGATGCCTACTGTGCCCTGAAGCGGGATTTTATAGGCTGAGCGAAGTTTACCACTCTTATTAAAAGATATATTTATGGTATGACAGCAAAATTAGGCGTTTTTATGACTAGAATCCACACTTAAACTTTTCATATAAAAAAATCATTTCCAACAAATCACTACCAGAACTAGGAATAGTCCGATATTTTGGTTTTGATATAAACAAACAAGGTTCATCTAAAATGTTTGTACATCGTACTAACAAGTATTTATTTTTCATGAAGATAGACCACAAAAACTTAAAACTCGTCAATGCGCCAAAAAGGTCATACTTTAGACACATTTCGCCTAAATCGAGCGTAGCTTCCAAGAAAGCAAGACTGTTGAACTGCTATTACTTAACGAAGCATCGTCAGTCGTAAACCTGACTAGCCTAAATAAACCTATCGATCCACTATCAGATAACCCGGCTCATCGTGGCCTCGTTTAATGTCTATACTTCAACGTTTACTGTCTCTTTTCAACAAGTGTGTTTTTATAACGAGAAAGAGTGAGAGACGTGAGTGCGCGAAAACAGCCGTAATCATGCCATATCACTTACAAATATTTCGACATCGGATAACATCGACCGAACTTAGAGACCCGCTAAAAAGTTCTCATCATCATCATCATTACAGCCTAATTATGTCCACTGCTGAACGAAGGGCTCCGCTAAAAAGTTCTCACCACAAATTAAACACATTAAGATTGCCGACTTAAAAGAGAAGATGCCTTATTAACACATCATTAGGTTCATTTCGTAATTAAGAAGCCGTTATAGTGAGGTTTGTAATCAATTATGGTTTTCTCATTTAAATTTTATATATACACTGTCATATAAAACGCAATATTCTGTTTTAATGAGGTGCTGGGATTCTGAAATCAAAATCTTTTAAAACAATTGTCGTTTTAACTTACCGAGTTATGAAAGCTCTAAGTTCAGTTTAAATTTCTTAATTTAAATCAAATTAAGCAACAATATTTATTTTGGTAGCCTTAAAATTATAAGCAGAACGTTTTAAGTAGCCTATTAATGAACGAAATGTTTGCAAAGCCTCTTTTTAGCTAAGGGTATCCGATCCTAAAAAAGTTACAATGAACATAACTTCAAAATTGTATGAAATAACCATTATAATAAATTTGCTACGAAATTTACCATCTAATAGGTTGAAATGGTCCGAAAAATCACCATCAATTAAACCGTACATTCACCTGTACAGTCGTAAATTATCGAACAATCTAATACATCCCATTTTGAACTTTATTTCTTAAGAGATATGGATCTATGCAATGATAAAAGCAAAGACAGCATTTGGCAACAGACAAAAACAGGGTTGTCTACAAACCATAGTTCAGGGTTACAGATGATAGGTCACGATTGTCTTTGCTTGATAAAGATTATTAAAACTAATAACCTACTGTTTCACAAGTTTAGTATAATTAAATAAATTATACACACGTCAACTTAACTGCTGGATAATTAATTTGTCCTTGTCATTTATTTGACGAGTTAATCATAGTTAAGTTGAAGTGGCAAAGAAACGGTCACGTATATTGAAGAAACAACGTCAAGTTTTGCACTAGAGAACGCGTATAAGCAAGCGCATCTTAGAACGCTCTTCACCCCTGGGATGACAGCTTACAATAAGTATGTGCTGGACACTGGATGACGAAATAAAAACCGGGATATTTGGCTCAAAATGAAGCAGAGCATCCAAAAGCGAACTGGGATAGAGATAGCGAGATTCCTAAGAAGAATAAGTCGCTCAAAAATCACCATTCATAAAATAACCAGAAGTGTTTGCGAAAACCGCACTGTAACAACCCTAGATAGCAACAGCTATTCAGTTTCGTAAGAGATCGTAATGCAGTCGATCTGGTTTGGATCTGTTTGATTGAATGAGAGCACCAAGGTCTCTGATGACAATCGCCCGTTTTCCTATTTGTTTACAGTTTAAATATCAACGTGGTATTTGGGCAACCCCGATGGTAACATTTGCCAATGTATACCTACCTACAAGCCTGACTATCATGGGTTGCTATAAGGCTTTCGAAGACCTTATCAATCACAATGTCGTATACAATGAAAAATGTAGAAAAAAATTTGTTTCAAACTTTTTTCTTATAAATCGTAAAAACGGAAGCAGAGCTCCTATTTAAAAAAAATACCATTATTAAATTTTTATCTTAATGTGACTTCATAAAAACAACCTAAAAAAAAACGACGCTAGATCTTTTGAACATAAACAATCAAGTTTAAAATTAGTATTTTTTAATTGTCAGTCGACTACAGCGCCATCTATAACTCAGCTCACCTGTCACCAAACAGTATACGAATGATTTTTAAGCATGAAAAACGGAACGCAAACGTAAAGTTATCTATTAACTCAGTCGACCTCCTAAAACAAGATTAACGTCGGCTGTCAATGTCCAGTTATTAAGCCGGTAATGTTATTATTGGCCTTACAAGGCGTAGGTACGTCGCCTGCTCGAATTGTTTACCTTTTTCGTAGATAATTCACTTATTGAGGTCACTGTAATTACCGTATATGTAATGCTAGGACCGCCAAAAAAGTACAAGAGTAGGGCAATATATTTCTCTCTTTACAAAAGTAATTGCTAAGAAATGTTTTTAGTAACAGAGCATCAAATAACTGGAGTCAGTAAAGAGTTCAAAAAAACATGTGAAAATCATTCTGAAAATAACAATTATAGTATCCTATTATGTATGTATGTATTTATTACTCATTCTCTTCAACCTATCGCAGTCCACTGCTGGACATAGGTCTCCCCCATTTTGCGCCAGATATCCCGGTCCTCCGCTTTTCTCATCCAGCTCCCACCAGCGACCTTCCGCAAGTCGTCAGTCCATCGGGCCGGAGGGCGTCCTACGCTACGCTTGCCAAGACGCGGTCTCCACTCCAGAACTCGTCTGCTCCAACGGCCATCGGTTCTACGACATACGTGACCAGCCCACTGCCACTTCAACTTGCTGATCCGGCGGGCTATGTCGGTAACTTTAGTTCTCTTGCTTATTACTCATTGTTTATTATTTATTACTCATTAATAGACATGAATTTAAAGAGCACTTTAAACTTATAATTTTTACAACTGTTTTTTTCTAGAGTTTAAATTGGGGCAATTTTAAATGTGGGACGATGTTTAATAAGAGATTTGTCATTATGCTATAGAATAAGGCCAGTTCATATCAGAACGTAACATTCTACCATTGTTCCATACGTATTTTTTATATTTTCCAAGACCACCTCGCAGCGAAGCTCTTGAAAGTCAGCAAGAAAACATGTTAAAGGAGAGACTAAACGTTATTTATTTCCAACCAAGTCATAAAACTCCCTATGGACACGCACGGTAGACAAACGCCAAGTTTTGTTCCGCAGTTTGTTTTAACACTCGCACTCGTGTTTGTTTGCATACACTTGTGTTTGTTAGACTATACGGTTGTGTGGCCAGCGAAACGCGAAAATTCCGTCGAAAGCGTACGATGATGCGGTGCATTTTGTTATAGGAGAATCGGAAATATTCCTTTTTATTTTCAATGCACGCACAGATTAAAACTTCTTTATCACAGTTTATGTCCAATAGTTATTAATATAATTAAAATCTAAAAAAAAATTACTAGGTAAAAATAAGTAGTCCATACTCTTTCTAAAGACGGACATACTAGTTTTACAAGTAATTAGCCTTTACTAATTTTAGAGTACTCTGTGGGATAAGGGCAAGTCTTCGTTAAGATATCTTTTAAAATTCATAAACAAATCAAATCATTTTATTTGCTTAACGAATGTTGAATCTTATACAGGTAGTTAGTATTACATTAGGTCTCAATGTCGTTATCGTTCATTGAAATACAAAACATGTAGTCTAATAAATAATTTAAGTATGTTTTTTATTTCTAAATGAATAATGCTGATTTCTATAAAACAATATTTCATCATATTATATTGAGCAAAAATTGGGTACTCTACTCGCTAAAATTATTATGTTAACTCTACCAAAATCAACATATAAAGTTGCCTAACAATAAATAATACCATAAGAATTTATTTTATACGTGCCTGTAGTAATCGCTATAATTCTATGACTTTAGCCAGTCCCACTGTCCGTTTGTTTGCACGCCCGCCAGCCTGTTTACACAGCGAATCCCGTGTCCAGACAATGTACAGGGCCACAGTTTATTTAGAAACGCATTGCGTTTTGTCCAGAACACTCGTTGGTTTTGTGGGCAAAGTTAAACATGCAGTTGCGATGGTTATTTTGTACGGCGAAATAGGCGGGTCTCAGTCCATGGAATTTTTACGTTATAAATGGCATGTGAGAACATTATGATTTATGGTACTACAGATGAATTTTGTAATTAATATAATTAACTGTTATGTTCAGCAGTGGACTACAATAGGTTAATGTGTAGATAATTAGTCACAGAGGAGGCCTTCTGTATTCTGTAGGAATCGACGATATGAATCACACAGATTTCCCAATACAGGAGATGGGGCAAGCCGCGTTTAAAGTGCGACAAATGTAAGCTCAACGAGCATACACTGGCTGCCAGTTTACGGTCTGTGAGACGAGTCAAGACACGAATATTAGAAGAAATTACCGTTTTTTTCCAAAATGCCATCCTGCAATTGTAACATGCCATCATCGCAATGAATCAATACATTTTCCAAGAAATATAATAACTTTTCACAGGTAAAAACCGAAAAGAAATTGCGACACTGGGACTGTCTATAAACTTGGCGAATTGTCCAGTCTAATTGTATATTCGGATGTCTGTGATGAATCATCATCATCATCATCAGTATAAATAATTGTAAAATTATACAACGACTCATAACAATTTTATGTACTGATAGTTCATACGTGATATTTTCGGTACAACATAAAACATCCGCACACTTGGCCCTACCTATTTAGATAAATGAAAAATTACGCTAGCTTATCTCCAACACATACAATATCTTTGACCTGCTCTCCGATACGTGATAAGATTACATTTAGTTTCGTTTACTTTGAAATGGCGTAGTCTTCAAACCTGTCCAACACTTCAACGGCTTCAGTCAAATACAAGTCAAGCCTTAATTTTAAGGAAGTGAGAATAAGACGGTGGCGAGTAATCGATGGATTTTGACTGCCAAGTACAAAAATCCTTATTTTATTAAGCAGGACAGATTTTTTTAAAGCTAAATGCTTAGTTTGGGACAAGATGGCGCTGTGTAAATACCAGTGGATATTCATTTATTATTATTCATACAAAAGGGTACATTTAAATGACTATATTATTATTTGAAAGAATCCTAAACTTGAATCCTTTCCGAAGTAAATATAACATTTAGGGATTGAGTGAGATATGGTTTGATATTAGTTATTTTATTCATCTACATCAATTACAATTAGCAACGCCATCATCATCATCATCATTACAGCCTAATTATGTCCACTGCTGAACGAAGGCCTCCCCCTCGTTTCGGATTTTATCGCGTAGGGAGACACCTAACATAGCCCTCTCCATAGCACGCTGAGCAACGCCATATCAATAAGATATGTACTCGTAGCAAGGAAGTCTCATGCATAATAATTAAAACAGCAAATCAAACCTACGTGTTTAACGACTAAACATGAGGTCAATGACAGGACATAATACGAAGGCTACTTTAAACATGACCTTCTTCAACATGTCGCACAAGACATTTCAATTAGATTGTCTTTTTTATTTCAAGCCTTCTGATACTTCGAAGCCGTGTATGTCCATACACTTAAAACTCAGAAGCAATTTTTACATGACAACCATTTTTTTTTTCGTTATCTGTGTACCTTATTATAGACAACCAATATTTGTTTTTTTTTTGTAAAATAGACATTTACGTACACAGACAATTCTAATATGTTTGTATGATAAAATACTCGTAGATATTTTTATAAAAAAGAATTATTAAGAAGAAAGATCCAAATATATTGATCCATAACAATATTAATAATTATAATATTTCAATTTAATTATTCAAAGTAATATAGCTTACACAGAATGTTATTTCAGAGTTTCAGTACATTATACGTGTTCAGGTCACCAAATCGACATGCCACTTCAATACCACAAGTGAGGTTTCATGCTGAAACACATACGGATAAATTTAACGTTGCATATTTCATACACATAAACTGCAATAAATTTAATTAATTAAATTCAACAATTACAATTTCAATATGGCCGATATCAAAGAGATCTCATAAAAAGGGAAGTGCCGGAATATCTTCGCTATTTATAGTTGAAGGTATAACAAGCGAGCGCATTAAGGTCGAGCGGCACCTGCGTGTCAGAGTGCAGGTGCGTGGAAAGCGCATTTCACCGTGTGACGTCACCGCGCTGACCGCTAGGTTGCCTTTGACTGTTGCATTATTAAAAACTTTTTGATAATATTGGTAATTTATGACTGGCCGTCAAGGAATTGATCGTATTTGAAAAAAAAATAATTCTGGCAGCCAGAACCCAGACACAAAGGAAAATACATTATTTGTGTACCTAAATTAAATTAAAATTACTAACATTTGTTGGACAGGTCGTATAAATTATAAAATAAACATTAACAAAAAAATTAACACAAGAAATAAGCTTGGGTAGATTTGCATTTTAAAATGGTCAATGACTGCAAACTTAATTTTATACGTAAAGCTATTCATAAAGTGATTAATCAAGAAGTTTATATCAGCTGCCGCCGTTAAGAAGGCATTAAACAAGGTTACTGTGCCACAGGATTAGTGTAACCAGGTGCAGTGGAAAGAGTGCAGGACGCTTGCTTGTTATATATTTTAATAATATATACTATTGAGATAAACCATAACAATTAAAACAATAAATAATTACAACAATATAATGACGACACGTTAAAAAAAAACCTTAATTTTAGAATGATTAAAATGTCTTACAAAGGATATATCCTACTCATACTGAAAAAAAAATTTTTTTTAATATTTTAATTGTTTTTTGAACCTTTTGAAAATATGGCAAGTTTGCAATTAATTAATTAAATATCCATTCTGTCTGGTAAACAGTCTAATTGATGTTGTCTATACATCTAAATCTCTCTTCAATCTAGGACTACTTTTTTTTAACACCACGTATGCCAGTATGATTTCCTAATACAGCCCCCATAAGGAACCTTTAGAAATAACCGATACATAAATCGTTTTCTTTAAGGATTGCCCACTGGAGTAAGATTTTTGTACAGGACTTATCCTTTAATGTCACAAATACGGGACACCCTACACAGGATCCGTCTTACGGTGCTCAGGCGCACCGTGACCGGAACACCGACAAGGTCGCCATTAATAAGTAAACACACACAATCACCTCGTAAACGATAATGATGGTGCATTATAAAAATATGCAATTAATAAACGACGCCTTTTCTTCTTTATTTGATAATATGAATATGATAATGAGAGCTAAAAAGATTTTGTTGTTTTCTTTATGTCAAACTTAACTATGTAAGACTTAACTAAGAATGAAACCACGGGTAAGTATTATGAAACTTGACGCAGGACTAACAAATATTTGGTTTCTTTAAATTTATATGTAACTTCATACCTACACTTTCTAATGACAATAATTTATTAATTGCAAGCTTATGGCTGAAATTATAGTTACAATATAAAACATAATTTTTATTTATAAAAAACGTAGTACGTAAATTCACCTCATAAAATTGTTTATAATTGAGAAATAAAAAGCCTTTTAATTGTAATAAATTGACGGCAGGTTGTCCATTATGTCCATGCATGCAATACCAGTTATTACACGCATTAGTAATAGCTAGAATTCCCCCAATCCAGACATCTCCGAAGCCTTACGCAATCTAGGCGGAAATTTCAACTATCAAAACAACCCTAATGAGGTTGCAACTAAATTATTATTCGAGCACGTTATTTACGACCATTGTATGCCTCTTCACAAGGAACTAATTTGTCCCAATTCCTAGGTTATATCTGCAACTAGGGTTGCCAGGCGTCGGGATAAAGTCGGACATAGGCTTTTTTGATTCCGGCCTAAATTTTGGTATCCGCCAGCCTTAGAGGCTTTTGAAACATAGTAAACTTTTCTTCTATCCCATACCACTTCTGACAATGTAGTGTCCAGCTTTTTTTATCCATATCATAGGCCAAATTCGCAGGTCTGCCAGGCCATCAGGTATCTACTATTAGTACTATCCAAAAAACTGCATTATTGCATTTCTTCTTTCGGGATGAGGGCACTGTAGTTACTAAAGTTACCGGGAACGAGAATCCTAACATGTGTCGTCTCGGGTGACGGGCGCTGAGCAGTGTTGACGGAAAATTAAGACTACCTTCTTATATTGATTATCATCAACACTGCATCTTTCATGGTCAGGCGTATCACTTACCAACAGATGAGCGAACTAACCGTCCCGTTTACTTCGTGTCATAAAAATATTGTTCGTCAGGCCTTTTTATCCATATATTAGGTCGAATTCGCAAGTCCGTTCGGCCATAACTTACGACTTGGCAACCCTATCTCCAATCTATGTTATCACGGGTGAGGGGACATGACACTACCTGCTGCGTAGGTAGCTTTAGTATAGCCAGTTATCGGTTAAAAAGCCTTTGGTGATAACGGTACACAGAATAGACCGAACCGAAGTGACCTAGGGTCTTCGGTTTTAATTTGAGACGTAAATCAGCTTTTAACAGCGCCGTAAGAGATAAGAAGACTTGGATACTGTATGCTTTAGTGCTCTAAGTTAGTGTAAGTGTCGATTAATTATTTGTAATGGAGATTTTCTATACCTGTATGAGCTGTTAACCGTGGATTATTTATATTGCTTTGTAGAAATTAGCCATTTAGAGAGTGCACAGGTATTTGTATTTGCAATTGATTTCAAATATAGATTAGGGTTGACCACATCGATGGTACGTTTAATTTAAATGAATATAATATTAGGCGAGTAAATCACATGTCGCAATTATCTTTTTGTTTAGTATAACTATAACTTTTTGTTTACGTTAGTTGTCAAAACATCACATAAATATTTCATACATAACTAGGCGTTATTTCGTAAAGACAACGCCCAAGTTTTATAAAACATAAAATTAGTACAAATTTCCGGTAAAACACATGAGGGCAGTGCCCAGGTTGGGTGTTTGTAACTGTATAATTAAACATTTCAAACAAAAAGTGTTGATTTTTATTTAAAACGTTTGTAATCAAGCGGACAGGATTTCTCAGATTAAGTGACAAAAACACGGCACTATGTCTATTTTGATACATAGTGTTGTTAAGTTGTTTTTATGACGTTCAAAATGTGTTTAATCTTATTAAAGGCTAAACAATAACAATAAGAATATATTTATGGGGACAGTAATCAATCAATCTTGTCCCTTATGTGATGCCTTTAAGTGCTATTCTAGCCTAATTTGAATAAATGGATCTTGATTTGTCTGAGACTTTTATCCTGAAATGTTCATTTTTTTTTAAATCCTCGCATGCTCAATTCCCACCCAGGTCACTACTGAGTATAAACCAAGACGCAGACTGTGGTATGCGTCAAACAGCGGGCGCGCTGTTTTTCCAGATGCGCACCATGCGCCGCGCATTCGCGGAATCGAAGTAAACGCGCGATGGATGGGCACCAAGTCATCGCAGTGTTGTATTCGTAAGTTAGTGCGGAGTTTCTGCCAATCTGCATTGGTGCTTGCGTGGTCGCTTAAGGGTCTACACGGTGGACCCTATCCGGGGTGGGAGAGGGAGTGGCCAATAATGAACGTGAGTGATGATGGCTCAACGTGCTGTCCGAAGCACGGTGGTTTCAAGATGTTTAGCACCGCCCCCACCCCTCTCGGCCTCCTCCGGTCTCCCCACCACACAATTCGAGCAAAATACTATTGTGATATGCTCGTGTTACGTGTGGTCATTTGTTATTATTAATATACGTGTTGTTGGATACGGTATGGACAAAAAATAAATCACACTAACGTTGCCACAAAGTGTTTTTTTAAGTTTATAATATAACTCAGTCTATTTGATCAAAAAATAGTTTAAAATAAAAAAAAAATCCCGGAAAATCATAAAAATAACCTTCTAAAAACAAGTGAAAACCGATTAAAATATCGCGTTAATGTTTGTACTCGTAGTCAAAGTCGGTTATTACGAATCGGTCGGCGCAATTATAAATGATTGTCCCATAACGGTGTTCGTTGCATATAAATTGCAGTATCGGTAGATGCATAGTGGTGTAACTGTTTAACTGCTAACTCCTCTTTAAAGTATTGGTGTTTTAGTGTTGGTGTGTTTTCGGCTCTAATTGTCGATGTGGCCGTGGTCGATTGTGTGTGGCGTGCGACTAGAGAACGGTACCGCGATTAAGGTTGTGAACTTGAGGCGCACCGACAAGGGCTGTGAGCCGCTTCCCTTCACATATTCACGTTATGTTTAACCGTCTGTTGGAATCGGTTTGTGCGGAGTTTCGTTTCGTTTTTTTTGAAACTTTAGTTGTTTTGTCTTGAAAATCAAAGCTACAGTATCCAGGGAATCAACTGCATATTTGTTGTTTATGTAGGCTTGTAGCGTTGGTGTGCCAGTCAAGACCCTTCCGGTAATGAAGAGAATGGCCTATTGAGCTTTGAAGCATAAATTTTTGATGTTACAATGTACACGACGGGTCAGGACGCCCGGTGCAACTTGATGCCAGTCGACCTGACGGCGATGACCCATGACAGAAAGTGACTTTGATTTGAGATTCCAACATAACTTGAGATTGGTTTATTAATTCTTCCATTATGCCGCCACTGCATTTGCCGTCTGTGACAACAGATGGTAATTTTATTAGCTACAAAGTCCATCAATCAACGAAAGGGACAGATATGTGGCCGAATATCACTTTCTTACTCACGGGATTTGATATCTGGCTTACTGCTGCGCTCCCGCTAGGCGATTCCTAGATAGACCTAATATCGTTAGTCTACCACCTATTCTTCCGTATTGATTATGTAATGTGGGGTTGGGTTATATGTACTTGATTTAGATGCTTATCTATTATGTTCCGAATAAAAAATAAAACATTGCCAACGGCTATACAACTATTGGCGATATGCCCAATTTTGACCAATAACTTGTCAAATTGATCATAACTCATCTCCGTAGGTTCGGAATCAGAAATCGGGCGGATGACACAGCGTGGTTGCCATGTAAGAGGCGAGAGACTGTGTTTTGAAATACTAATTATGGTGAGGAAGTACAAGTTATGGAATATATTTAGATGAAGTTCTATGAAAGGAGGAGCTATGAGGCCAATTAATACCGCGAATGGTTTCTTTATGTTGCGTTAATCCCATAATCGAAAATTCATTTAATGTAACACGTTTCGGAAATGAAATTAATTGAACTCTACAATCGAAAGTTCATAAAGTGCTCTCAACACTAACAATTTGGACAGTTACAAACAAACTGTAACCATCTACCTAGATCACTATGTCCCAAGACATATCCAATCACAAACGCGTGCCAAGTTAAATAATGCTGGAATTAATTCAATTAACGTTAATAGGAAAGGCGAAAATAACGATTTCTTGGACCACCGATCGTTTTTTTCAATCAACGCATTAGAGCAACATACGATTGCGCAATCGCGCCTGAGCGTGGATGTCAAGAACTGGGGTCTTGTTGCGCTATACAAGAAGCTGCCGGTGATGTTCTCTGATTCTCTATATTATGTCGCGATAGCGCAGGATTTCTGGCATTCTTTATTTATCTCGGCTCCATCATTTGGACCTTTCTAATTTAATTTATCCGTTCGTTTCCGTCTTAGGCGACTGCATTTCTTTCTCTGCTGTCTTCTGCGTACAATCGGCTTCAGTCTGTATAATAATTTTGATCAATTCCTGTTCTAGAGGTGGGGTTTTGAAATACGTGTGGATGGAGAGTGTGTGCGGTTTCACAAACCTAGGGAAGCTTACATAAAGAGACTTGACGTTAACCAAAAACCCAATATGCATCAGGTATAAATAGAAAATCTATTCCAAGTAGATATTTCCCTGTCACAGAGGGCTAATTGCAGTACATTAGGATTTAATACGTTAGTTTTTGTTAACTTCTAAATCAATAGATTGAGATGAACGTTTCACCCATACCGATGATGTTTTTTTATCTGCTCTCTCATTTCGAAAGCGGAGTAAGTCTAGGTAATTTATAATAATAGCTTAAGTGAATCTTTAGCACTTCCTGATGGCACGAATATTTTAAATGCCTATCATACAAGGAGCATAAATTTAATTGGTGATAAACTTGATTCTTTTTTAATTAAATGTTTGGAAGTAGGGAATAAAGGCGTATCTTGTCTAGTTAATGGCGCAACTAGTAAAACATAAGTTTTTTTAAAAGGTATCGATGAATTATTTGGTTAATATTAGGTTAGAGTGTCTCTCGTTTGCTTGGGATTAATGTAGTCCGAGGGCGTCTCAACATCCTAATACAAATATGGTTAAGTTAACCATGATGATGTTTGCTGGAGATTGATTATCATACACTATCTTGATTAAATACTTAAAATAACTCGTTATTTGCGAAATTTCAATGTACTTTTCTATTATCTGTACGTAAGCAATTATTTTAATGCCTGCCAAATAACACGTAAAATTTAAACCGATCTGTTACTTGAGTTGTAAGAAACACAAAAATTAATAAACATAAACCTATTAACCTCAAAGCGCAGATTATAACGCGCGAAATATCAATTGTACGTGCCTAATTAGTGTGAACCAACGACCATAATGTAACGTTAATTTAACTTTACACATTATTAGATAGGTTATCGGCCGCCTCCCCGAGCTACAAACTATTGTCCCCTATATGGACTGCATAATAACATAACGCAAAGTTATTTATAATTTAACACTAGGGAACGTTATTGGATTGGAACGGTTTATAGGCCGCTGAAAGTAGTGTTACAAAAACGTTAAACTCAAAAATGTCCCTTATGGTGGCAATTCGAGGTCTGATGACAAGACGACTTTGTTTGGATCGTCAGGAAGCTGAATTCAAAGATGGACATGACTAACCTAGACTAAGGTAATCTATCAAAGCTACAGCCCAAAAAAAACGACTGGGACGAAGCAAGTCTTGAATTTTGTGCAGTTTAGGTAGATGTTATGACGTAAGCATCTGCTATGAAGGGGTTAATTTATTTTACCTCTAAGAGTTTAAAATGAGAGATGAAAGATGTATGAAAACTTTTTCATTTTAACCGATCGGGCTAAGACTTCGCATGCATAAAGCGCTACTATGCACAGTAGGCATACCTCAATACAGCAACAGCAGTTAGGCCCGAGCGGACGTCAAGACCGTTACACCAGATGGGTGTCGGTGCGAAAATCTATAATTAGATTGAAAATTGACATTAAGATATTTAATTACAAGTACTAACCTAACCCCGCTAATAATATGTATACTAACACCAATAAACGCTCTCTTCCCCATTCAAAACAGGTTCAAAGTGAATCAGCTATCGACATTCCAAACCCGCTGCTCTTCAATCAATGATATTTATCGATAACCCACACTTCACATCACTGAGTTTATCCATCGTAGACGGGTGGGTGCTGCGCAAGACCACCTATCCTGGGCACTGATCCCGTAATTTTAAAATGCGCTTATAGAATCGTGTTTTGCTGTCTTCTGTTTATGGCCAATTTTTTTATATAAATCACCAGTTAGACTAATACGTTTTAATACAATGAAACATTCTTAATAACTCGATAAATTTTTATGTTGTGCTTGAGGGAGCGTGTGCTAAGTTAGGTGGTAGAGGTCTTGTAATTCTGGAGTCTGTGGTAGCGTAGACGTGCACTGCGGGTGTTTCGAAGTGGACAGGATATCGGTGCGCCGCCGAAATAAGTTGTGGATGCATGTCTGGGAATTTCGTGTGATAAAGCACTGTAGTAAGTAAAATTACCGGGTATAAGAGACCCATATCTTGTCTCGGGTAATGGGCGCAGTGCGGCATCGATGGTGAATAATAACTGTTTATCAAGTTGAATATAGGTCTAACAGGATTCATATGCCGCTTTTCTATGGTCAGGCGTTATCACAACCATTCAGTAAGCGTCACGACCGTCCTGTACACTTTTTAACATAAAAAAATAACCAAACTTAAGTGTTGTGTGGGTGACGTGTCGGGTGGTTATGATCAAGAATTATGGGAATTTGAGACCCTGCGCTCCAGATAGCGGATTGATCGATTTATCGACCGCCCATCTGGCTTGGGGATCTCGACAGTAGTTTGTCTGGATAGGGTTCGAGCTTACGAGTATGTACTCTAATGCCTGTACGGCAGATCGAACAAATAGTTGTCGTCTCCATTTTGAGGGAAGGAGCAGGACTGCGTCGGTTAGTGAGAAGGAGTTCTG
>PQWD01005763.1:132771-161394 GCA_019425675.1 Leucinodes orbonalis
TGTCCTGACCGACCATTGTTTCCTAAAAAAAAAATTTTTGGGAGAGCGACAACTAATTTGTTTCGATATGCCGTACAGCATTAGAGACATACTCGTAGCTCGATATCGACAAACTAGCCTGTCGAGAGCAAAATGGGATGCTCCATGAATATAGTTGCTAACCCTCCGTCGTCGATAAATCCGATTGGACCGCCAAGAAAATCCGCAGACAAATAATCTAATGATCGCAGCTATATGGTGGTTCTCAACTTGACGACTTACAAGAGTTTGTCGGGTCGTTCCTCTGGCGAGCTGTCAACCACAGACGACACTCAACGTCCAAAAACATGTGTAATTTTGATTTCTGTTGTTCTATTTGGGTGTTAATCCACTATCATTGAATAATTGATTAAAAAGTGAATAGCTCCGCATTTGCGCTCCCTCCTCCGAAGTCATAAACGTACCAGAACGTTAGCCTAGGACGACTTTACTATAAATGGCTTAGTGATACTGACTTCTGTATCCACTAATACCAAAAGAGCATAAAACACTTAAAGTCCCGTTATAATTCGAGACACATAGCACAAAAACTGATAAGTAACTATGGCCTTATAGTAACTGTCCCACCATCATGCCGCCACTGCGCATGAACCAATGTAACCCGCACGAAGTATCACCGCGGGTTTCTTTATACGATATACCCTCGAAACATGTTAATAGATACTTTAACTCTCAATATCCATAAGTGTAGCATTCATCCCTCGAATTATCTTAGTGTAAGATTAACAGACATAACAACTTCTTGTATTTCTCACAGTACACAAGCTGGATTTGTAGGCACAACACTGCATAATCTGATCCACCTGAACCCCGAAACCATCTACAGTACTGCAGCAGTGCAATTTCTTAGTCTCACGAGCACATAGCAATAGGTCATAGATCTATGTAGAGAATACAGAAGTTCTTATCGACCTAACTTATTCAGCACTAGTTTAGAACATTAAAATCATAATGTCTTTAAAATGCTTCATGCTGGGGATTACCTACACAGCCTTTAATGATAAAGGCTATATATGGCTCACTCAAAATGGTGTAAATATAAGTGTTCGTAAAACTAAATGAATATAGACTTTGGTATTTAAAGCTAACTTAATATACTTTAGATCCAAAATGGACAGGAAAGATCACATTTAAACACGATCACACGGCCCGAGACGGCTACAAAAAGTGCACTACGCAGCAGACGTCGAGTGCACCGTGCTCTTAAATTCAATATTCACAGGGGACTGGATAAAAGTGCAGACGAAAAGCGCTGCAAGATAGCGCTGGATAGGATTAGATTTTATGCATATATATTATCCAAAAAAAATGCAGTCAATAGTTAACGAGATTTTGTATTTTTAACCCCCACGCAAAAAGAGGGGTGTTATAAGTTTGACGTGTCTGTCTGTGTGTCTGTCTGGCATCATAACTCCCGAACGCATGCAGTGATTTCAATTTAGTTTTTTTTGTATTAAAGGTGACTTATGTGCGAGTGTTCTTAGACATGTTTGATGAAAATCGGTTGAGCCGTTTCAAAGTTGTGAGGAGTGAAATTGGGGAGAGTAACAATGACTGCAAATATACTTACTTTTTATACCTACCTATAAAAAGTATGAAAAAAAATTAAATTAAAAATTTAAAAACCCCCGACACAAGAACTTAAGTAATTTTCCTTTAAAAAGTAAAAAATAATAAAAGAAACTTAATGTTAAAGTACCTAAGAATCTATTAATAATTCAAAAAAAAAACGTCGCTTGGGGACCGCTCCTAATTATGAGCATTAGAGCCGACAACGCATTCCTGTGACCTGACCTATTGCAAATGTCCATGAGCGGCGGTAACACTTTCCATCAGGGGAGCCGCATGCTTGTTTGTCTCCCTTTTTCATATAAAAAATAATAATAGTACTAACTACTACTAACCAAGTAAATATACGTTCATAGTTTGGAATGTTCAGTCAATTAATTGATGCAATATTATTATTTTTTTCTAACGTAATTGAGTTTCAAAAGACAATAGCAGAAAGCATAACATTAATCAATGTAAAAGCTTACAACAGTAGCTAAATATTATTCTAAGATACGCTATATTAGTAAAACAAATTTAATTTTATAGATATAGCGTCAAACCATTATGACCAAATGAATAAAACCCAGCGCCGTCAGCGCTTTTCCGGTCAAACTCCTCAAATTGGCTCGTGGAGTCAGCCAAATCGATACTGAAGCTTCGCAGACGCTGTCTTTTTACTCTGTCTCGAGTTTAAAGTATTTATTGCAGCCATTCGGGATTCGCCTTGGATGACACGGCCAATATGCGACTCGAAGATTAGAAACTTTACGACATCCCTGTATCGTTTGGGTGTTTATTGTTCTCTTAACCCATAGCAAGGCGTGCCATGGTCAAAATGTGTTGGTTTTCGCCTACCTTTAAAACAGTGGAATAAAGTTCAAAGTCATAATTATGATCTCGATTTGGCCGTTAATTACCGAAGAAAACGTGACACTTCGGATTATATAAAGACCATATAAATTGACTTTCTACTAGCAAAATGTCACTATGTCAACTATTTGCTATGCGATCTTCTACTTGTCTCTTCATCATATCGCAGTCCACTGCTGGGCGTTGGTCTTGCTAGTTATGCTGTCCTGTAAGACCTGTGATCGTGCTGTTGTTATAGGCCGATAATGATGATGATCCCGATCCTTCGCTTTTATCATCCAGCCTCCACCAGCAACCTTTCGCAAGTCGGCCCATCGGGCATTCATCTTACCACAAAAGTAAAATAGGATTAATGTACAATCACATACGCCTTGGTATAAGATTTTTTTATCGTATCAGTGTCTTTGACGTGGGTTTGTACTAACCACCACCATATAAGCAGCTCTACCCTCATAACGAAGAGTGCAATAAGTCGGGTTTTTGGGCAAATTTACTCAATACTTTTACAAAATCCATTTATAAATTATGCCTACATACTACGGAGTAACAATAAAAAATACAAAGGTCTTCAGTTAATTTGCCCAGAAACACGACTCATTGCACTCTTCGTTAGGACAGAGCTGGGATCAACAAATTCACGTGTCCTCCGAAAAACACAATCATCTTTCTCTTCAGACAATCTGGTGATTAAGCCTGCAATGACCTGATCAAAATTGAAAATATGAATTCAGTACCGTGTGCTATTTCAAAAATCTCTTACAAGCTAGGAGATTAAGCTATTCCTAAATATTTCTCACATGTATTCTAGAATAAACCGTCTTTCCCATGCCCGTTTATGTCTATTTCCAATTATTTCACACGGCTTGTGTCCATAAAATGACACCAGAGTTTACGATTCAATATGGAAAGGTATTCCATCATTGTATGACGCATCATTAAGAGTTTGGACCTGTCTAGTAAAAATGATCTCTCACCTTAAAATAACCTTAATTTGCCATGAATACATTATCGTAGACTCCACAAGGATTGTATTTATTTATTTATTTAAGATCACTAACACGATTTATATTATTTTTTTCACATGTTACATATTTTTTGCTTCTACAAAACTGTTCTTAATGTAATGATGCCGAAGTGTCGTACTAAGCGCTTTGAATCCACATTTATTATTCGCACTGCGAAACTTTGGAATTCGTTGCCAGCTTATGTTTTTCCCGAGGTGTACAATTTGGGGGTCTTCAAGTCGAGAGTAAATAGGTTCTTCTAGGTCAGCGTGTTTCATCCTAGACATCGTCGATGTTTAACACCAGACAAGGCGTAGTCAAACGCTGGCCTATATAATGTAAAAAAAAAAAAATCTCACTTATAGGTTATAACGGCTTGCATTGGCAACAATTAAAGTAAGTGCTTGAATAAGGTAAAATAGTGAAAATTAGTGAAAATAATAATAATAGTAACAAGATAAGGAAACAAATTAACATGTATTTTCAGCCAGCTATTTTGGAACAATAAACGTTACAGATCAATCTCCGAAACAACATTATTTAAAGTGTGGATGCATCAGCATGCTTTACATAGGTTTTCACGAATTTATGAATGATGGTTTCACGGGGATCTTTATATGACTAATATTGAATTTGAAGTACATGTTAGTGAAGTTGCTGGGTATATAAGACCTAGCATCCGTCGTCTCGGATCGGAATCGGAATTATCACTTTATGCTGACTTTTTTTCAATACTGCTCTGTCATGGTCAGACGTGTCGCTAACCATCAGTGAGCGAACTAACCGTCCTATCACTTTATACATAAAATATAGGAAATCCATCCTAACGTGAAATCAATAGAGCTTTAAACGAGTTCACTAAACCTCATGAGTTGTTAGAAGAATATTGAAAAACCAAGCAAAAAGCTCTATAAGCTAAGTAAGCGAAGCGGTCAGGCGGCTCAGTGAGCACGTGTCCCGCGGTTTATTTCGGTAAGGGGGTCGCGCGGGTCGACGCCCGCGTCGCGACGGCTAATAAAAGATGCGCACGCGCAGGTGCAGTCGGAGGGCTGCGTCTGCGACGTTCGGGATAAACATATGTCGTTACTAGTATTACTAGTTTAAAAATGGAGGGAATGTAGAAAAAAAATGGGATAGTACTGGCCACTGTTATACATTATTTTATGGATTAAGTAAGCAAACAACTAGAAAAATCACCTGATGGTAAGTCATAGGTACCCATGGATATCTACTTACTGTGTTTATTTGCAAATATATTTATTTCTTTACTTTGCGCTGTAACAAGGTGGTAGGTAGAATACAATTAACAAAATCTGTACTCAGTCTACGGATGCAATAAGCGGTGGCTTAGAGAAGTAATTCAGCAGATAACGCTTGGCCGCGCTCTTTGTTTCAACCAAACCTTCTAAAGATTCTTCTATCTTGAAAACTAATGCCAAGCTTGGAAATTGAGCAAGCAAATATCTATACTAAGTAAAGCAATTAACAATCACGGGCTATAAAATTTAACTTTCCACCTTACTTGTACACAAAATGCAGTAAAATAATACGAAATTCAAACTGGTAGACATCCTTAAAACGAAGTGAGGACGGACGAGCCGTGCACCAATATAGACGCATTCAGTTTGGCTTTGATATTTGACACTTTCTTATTTGGCCATGTCCAGCGATTTTAGAATAACTGTTTCGTAAACGGTTGGGTTATTAGTATTATTTATTATTAAACTCATAGCTTAAACCCCTAATGGTCTGATGCAGACAGGGCTAATAATAATAGCTTCCATAGCTCATAATTGAAAATAAACATTATTAATTAGGGCATGAAGATGTCCATAATTTATCGCTTAAGATGTTATCTTAAAAGTTAAAACTATTGAATTATTACTTTTTGCAATTTATTATGTAACTCTAATGTCATGTTTAAAATATAATCATATTTGGAATGTCTTATTTTTTTTTATCGTCACTCGCACGTTTTATGCATTGCCAATATCAAGTGATGTTCTTATTCTTTATTTGGATACCAAATTCAAAGTTGGAACGCACATTAAAAATCGAATAAGCAGCACAACCTTTTAAAGTGTTGGACTCACAACAGCTTTGCGATAAGTATCGATTTCCGATTCGATTCGGTTGAAGTAACGATGCCGTATTCTTACCTGTGCAATACCTAGGTACAAATGGGCCTGGTTTTATTCGATCGACTGACATTTAGAGCTATATTACCGTGGAATGGCGATTACTTGGTCCGTATCGATGCTGGTATGTACAGATGTAAACTCGTTAATAAATTGCACCGCTTGTGTCGAGAATGCGAGCAGATTTAACAAGTTGAAACATAATTGTTGCCCGTCCACGGATAATATGTCAGAGGATCATTATTTAATATAAAATATCCTTTAGTGTTCGAATATAAATTGGTAAAAGATCATAAGATATAAATAAATTAGGGACCAGAAACTATTTTTTAATTTAACTATTTAAACTAACACTGAAGCTGAAGACAGTTGGTCTATTTATTTATTAAGGCAGCAATGAAATATGACGCAAATCTGGAACATAAGCCATAGTCCCGGGCGATGCCAGACCGAGTCGCTAGTCATATTTCTTAGTTAAAACGAGAATAATATTCTATAGACGGATATAAAACAGCATTTTCCTGTGGAAAAATCTGGAAACAAATCCTCATTCGCAGGTAGTTCAAGCGACAAGATAAACAGTTTAAAACTCATAAATTAGTCGAGCAAACAAAACAGTGAAAAACAAAGGCTGATAACAATCAACTTTTGAATTATTGATAATAAAACAAATGCTCACTAAAAAACGTTTTGTTTTATAGGTCGTTCTGTTAATAACAAAAGCAATAAGTGTTAACGGCCAATCAAGACGGCTTCATAATGTATTTTAATCTATTGGTGCGGTATTGTACGACAGCCATTTGCATACAAATTCGAAGTATTTTCGAACGGACCACCGCACTACTGGCTGTTTGTTTTTTAAATGGTTCTATTTTAATTCGTTTATGTTACATTTGCATTTCTGTTTTGTTTATGACTATCGAATGATTAGAGAACGAATAGTGGCACGTCACTAGAGTAATTAAAAGGAAATTACCTATAAATAAAATAATATATTGGCTTTATAACGTTATTATGTATAGTTGTATTTAAACCTGCAGCTAACGTTTTCTCAATTAAAACCATTCCCTCCAGCGATCAACTAAATCTAACTTTAACGTTCCATAAAATGTGTCACAGAATTTTAATTCCATCGATATTAATTAACTAGTGCCGCATTAAGTAGCCAGGAAAACGTGCAATTAAGACTTACGAAAGTCTTATGCCGTCCACGGTCCAGCCTTAAGTGGCATGAACTATAAAAATAAATCGTTGCCGGCATCGAAAGTGAACGCAACCGCACCTGTGCCGTGACCGGTCGCCGGCCGTTCGGTTTCGACAGGTCACTGTGACTATCAGTTGCCGTTACTTGAATTTTGTTTTTTTTTATTATTTGGATTTAGGCAAAAGTATACGAGATAACTCAGCCATCCAGTGGTGAAGTTCATTTTCATTATTAAATTTATTCACATTTTTGTTCAAACAGGCTAAGAACTGTTGCTTTCTTTGCCATACAAATTTAAGAAGTCTTTCTAAGTCTTAAATAATAATTAATTAATGAACTTCCAGACCGATTTTCATTACAGAACACTTATGTATGTCATATGCCTGAAGGTTCCTAAGGAAGGAAGGTAGTATTGTATTCTGCTGGAAAGCAAACGAAGCACTGGCAACCTGCCAATACTCATAAGCCACAGAGCCCACACGCTCTCTAAAACTCACAAAAGTCAGTATCACATTCTACCCCGAACAAACAAACTAAATAATAATAACAATATCGGCTATGACCAGAAAAATATATGCGATCAAATTATAATATGAGAACTTCCTCAGGTAACTTCAAACACAATTACAAAACACCGCCCCAGATTGTTCCAGAATATCACGTCTTCGCGACTCATCCTGTACGTGTCGAATAGTCACACGACGACAGGACAATATGCTCAGAAAAACGTCTCTGGTACGAACGGTATGAAAAAAACAACTGAAACATTCACCGTTGCACATGATTGAGTAATAATGCATGAATTATTTACGATGTGGTAATATCCTGACGCGCTTTTAGGCGTACACGGCTCGGTCGACTGAACTCATAAGGCCCAGCGCTTTATCAGTCAAGTGTTTGCTCTCGTAAAATTTATGGCATGATGGATTTCGGTTTCGTGTGAATTTCGTTGCGGACGTTCCGTGAATACGCGCTCGGACCCCGTTCGATACTTCGAAATGCAGTTTCTATAGAATACGATTAAAAAAGCGAACAAACACTGATGCATGTTCACATATATTTTTTCCATACTGTATACATTAACCGAACGATGTAAATCTTCGATAAGGTTAGAACTTTCGTAAACACATCAATATCTCCATAACCAGTTGGATTGCACAACAGATGGACTGCGCTAAACATGGCGATATGCCCACGTTTATTTAATGAATATTCTCAACTGGTCACATGCTGCGAACGTATGAGCGTTCTTACTAGTATGGTTCTAATGCGCCAATATTTCAAACGATGCCTTACGCGACACGCAAAAAATTAAGTAGGAATTATAGATTGATTATCCTTGTATATGTTTTACCACAGACTAAAAATCAAACAGTATGTCGGCGCGCGCGTTGGCGGGAATAACGTCAAAATGACAGATCTTTGACAAACATTATTTAACGCTATTTCGCTGTCCATCAGTCTGTACAACTCCATAAATGTAGTTAAGTTTACACCCTCATCTTCACCTGCTAGCGCAATAAATTCGAGCGCTACACATACAAAATGTCAAATAACGCAGTTTCCACGTCCAGAGGGAACTGGTTTTAAGGTAACCACCAAGTTAGGAGCATGACTTATTTTAACGTTTATCGTTCACGAATCAAGTATAGTTGGATTAGTGGCGATTTCAATCAAACAATCAGCGTACCACGATCTCGGTTAGCAATAACTGTTATCGACAATTACCTACGTTTACTTGGCTATATTATGTACTTGATAACGGCCATCTCTCATAGTTAGCCTGATGGTAATAAAGGATAACTTTTCCGTGTTGGTGTTACTAATGTTCAAAAGATTTTTTTTTAATTCATGGTAAAATATGGGAACTATTTTGATTTCAACGTAAAATAAATACATTTGGCTACCTACCTACCTAGAAGTATGAGTATTATTATTACCGAAAGTATTATTTTAACTACCTGATTTCCACTTTATAATATTAAATCTTATAACTCGGCTCATCAGTTACTGGTTCAGTGCTTCGAGAAATTAGTCTAAAGGCTATGAATATGGAGGGCTTTATAGCTGATTTGCTAACAAAGGCTAAGGAGTTTCCCAAACCAGAAAATTATGAGAGTTAGAATACCGCCGGTCTTAACCGATCGGACGGATATCTTCGCTTTTATCTGTAATTTTAAAATTCCCGTTCCATGTCATATAAAATTTGGTATCAAACTGCAGTTTCTTTTACCGCTTCTTGCCTCAACTACAAGCTATTTATAATTATCAACCTTTACCGCCCAGGTTTAAATATTGAAAGCCATACCTACTAAATTCAACGCTCTATAAAATCGCAAACTAGTCAAATCAAAGGGCGGACATGATGTAAATATCTTAGGAGTTTTTACTAAATTCAAACACAGCCACGCGACAGTTAGTTACACAGTATAATTAATATCAAAATGCTCAGGTTACACAAGATCCGAGATGTAATTTATCGGTTGGCAGCAACTAAGTATTTTATTCATGTGGCAACAACACCGTAAGGGCTTGCCGTGACGTAACTTCCCTCCGCGGTAAGTGTTGACTGCATTCGACATTTTTTCTATCGTAAATATTTATGTGGCGAAATTATAGTTGCGCTTGCGTCACACTTGTTATGTCATTTCGTAGAAACATCACAGATAAGTAGGTACTGATTGGTTTTTGAATAAATTGAACAATCGATTAGCATTCAACGGAGACTTTAGAAAGGCCCTTTGACAGTTTTGTGTCATCTTTTGTTAAAAACCGAACTTTTTAAAGTTGCTTGCATAGTTGTGCACTAACTGAACTAACTGAAAAGAGAGCTATTAAAATCATCTGAATACTATTGCCAATAAAATACCATGAATAATACTAAATTATTTTTAATATTATTGTTTATTACATCCCAATTATTTAACCTAAACTTGCAGTATATGTTTTAATCCCGAAATTACCTAAATAATGCTTAAATTTTGGTTTTACATTTTGAGTACAATCAATAATTACATTTATGCAGTCAAAAATTAACATTGCCGCTCTCAATGATTGATCAGATAAAACAAGAAAGTTCACTATTACCTATACGTATATCTATCCAAAAACCTGTAATAATATATTGAAATTTTTTAATATTCTGATTTCGTGTTTCCGTAATTATGCCGAACCCTCAACCCACTGTTCGTATCTCCAACCACTTGTCCTCAATCATTCGGCTAGTTGAATAAGCAACTATGCGATAACCAATTCACATAACACGTAGGTGCAAGGCCTAGAAAATACTGTTTAATTAGCACGGCGCGACATTGAGGTGCGCGCGCGCAGCGGTCGCTTCCAAGGGCTGGCCAAATTATATTAAAAATACAATTGCATTACCCAATTTTAAATTAAATTAAATATATAAAAAATACAATTGCATTTACCAATTTTAAATTAAATGCAACGACTGAATTTTTGCACAAATTTATAATTCTATTATTTAGATAATACAACATTATTTAAAAATAATAAACGAAGACAAAACTATTGTTTCTTTGCATACTGCAAAGTAACACTCAGTGAGGAAACTATATTTTTTCGAACATATTTAATTTAAAATGGGTTACATAAAAAGGCGGTTCGTTTATTTTGTGCCAGTTAAATTTTTAGTGCCATTCTATTACAAGTTTCTTTATTATGTCATATTTATTATTCTATTCACATATTGAATGTTTATAGTGTATTTATCTGGCAGCTACCTCGGTCAAAGAATTAGTTTAGCGATTCAAAGGGGTAACGCTGTCAGTGTCTTCGGAACTTTACCAAAGAGGGGTTCTTTTAATTATTTTATTTAGTTATTATATATTTTTTTATTTTAGTTATAATATTTAATTTTTAAGGTTAAGAAATTATTATAATAATTTCTTTGTATTACAAGTTGAACATTAAATTATTTGAATAAAACTTATCACGTACAGGAACATCACTGATTCCTAAATATGTTATGTTGTTTGAAAACTGTCTCGAAGACATCGCTCGAAATAATAAGAAAGGATTCCTAATGTTTGTTTCTAATTTGTCTTAATTCAATAAATATATCTACCTGTCAATGTAATGAAACATAAAATCATTCATGTGTTTGTACATTTCCAACTAATATATAGTTGGAATTAATTTGTCGGCGGTACCCCCGAAAAGCAGCCCTCCTACCCTGCACTCTCTATAAATATCGCAGAGAGCCATCAACTCGGCCATTTTGCCTCGCGCGCCCGGAACGGACAGATTTCTCTCTCGGTACGGACAGTCTACTCAAAATTCATACGAGCCATTCACTTCGCGTCTGGTAAGCTAGATTTGTGCCTTTACGTGTATAGAATAAGTGTTTGAAGTGTTACAGTTCTGTTATTTGGTTTAATTTTTGTATGTTGTAAATCAATAAATTAATGTTACCCTAAATAATTGTTTTTTTTATAAATTTGCTATTTAAAAATCTTACATCAGAAGTGGGATAAAGAACACATTAGCCAAACATACCGGATAAACCAAATAACTGAACTAATAAGTCAAGGTTACATTTTTATTTTTCATATTTGCTATTCTGAAGGTAGGTTTTTTTTTGTTTTGTTGCTGATTTTTTGTTACGATTGTGATTTCTGTCGTGTACGTATTTAATTAGTGTTGAAGCTTTATTTTAATATGGTGCGCTCAAAGTCACGTAGTCGTTGCCGGCAACGCAGTCGGGATAGATCGGGCGAGCGTAGCCGACGCAAGTCTTATTATCGCGGTGAATCGAATAATAGCAATAGTAGTGGAAGCGGCTCGCAAGGCACTTTTAGGCGTCGAGAACAACTACGGTCGATAATTAGTGATGGCTCGTATGTCCGAGATCGACACGGGGCGATTGATAGAAGCTCACGTCATTTTCACGGTAGAAGTAGGCGTCGGTCGCGTAGCAATCATCATAGCCGATCTCGCGAGCATTCTATGATGCGTGTTAGGTCACGTTCTCGGATACCAGACGTCCGTAGGCGAATACGCCGTTCAAATTCGCGTACGCCAGTTACTACTACTATCCGTCCGTGTAAAAGCCTACCATTACCAACTCGCACCAAAGAATCGTCTGCTCCTTGTTCTGAGGCGTCTACTCTTGCACACGCGCTAATAGAAGCGATAAAAACCATACAACCCGCGAAAATGAACTCTCAGCATTATTTTGTATCTAATTTTGATCCATCGATAAACAACTTTGAAACATGGTGTGAAGAAGTGGACCGCGCCAGAGAAGCGAATAACTGGAACGATCACGAATGTTTATCGCGAGTTGCCTCCGGTCTTAAGGGTGATGCTAAAGTATGGCTAAGCGAATGGGTTACGAACGATCGGTCGTGGACTAATTTTAAACAGGAATTTAGGGCACTTTGTCCAAATAAGCTTGATTATGCGAATATCCTTTTCGACACGATGAACGCGACGTCTGATAAATACCCAACGTATGCGGAATACGCCCGACGAACCTTATTGCGTTTAAGAGTTGTTCAAGGACTCAGTGACGAGCTGCGTACGCTTATTGTTATTCGCGGTATAGATAATCCTCAAATTCGCGCAGCAGCTGCTAACGCAGAGTTGACCCCCGATAAATTAGTGTCCTTTTTATCAATCTATACCAAAACAAACAGAGATAAAAATAACCACACTACCGCCAGTAACATAAAGCGACCATCTACGAACGTTACCCATCGCGGGGACATAAAATGTTTTAACTGTGGCCAACGTGGTCACCTGGGACGTTCTTGTAAACAGTTTAACGCTAGAAATGTAACTGGAAATCCCTTAAATACGCAACAAGGTTTAAACAAGATATGTTCTTTTTGTAAGAAACAAGGACACACAGAGGACGTTTGTTATGCCAAAGCGCGATTGGACCAACGGGAAAAGCGCAATGTTAACTTTTGCTCTTACCGGCCAAACTCTAATAATGACATCACAACTGCAGTAGTCGATGGCATTCCGGTCGACATACTTATTGACAGTGGCGCCCTGACGTGTCACTCATTTCATCGGATGTGTTAACATGTTCTATGTGCCAGTTAAAACCGAAGCGTTGCGTATTGAAGGGACTTAGTGAAAACGAGGTAGTCAGTACATCTTACGTAACGGTTACAATCGAATTCAGCGACATAGCTATTGAAGCTGACCTTATTGTTGTCCCAGCTTCTTTCATGAATGCCCCAATCATTATAGGAACTGACGTCCTAAATCGGGAAGGTATAATTTACGTACGAACTAAAGATAGGCAGTATCTTACTCAATGTCATGAACCTCCAGTCCACATTAATACCGTTCAATCAGTTCAGCCTGTTATTAATACTCCTTTGCAAGGAGACGAGCTACAGAGCCTTAAGACAATCTTAAATGAATTTTCTAACTTCCTGATATCGGGTACCGCCACAACTACCGTCACCACTGGTGAAATGGATATAAAACTTACGAGTACCGCTCCTATCGTATACAGGCCATACAAACTATCATATCAGGAAAAACTTAAAGTCCGAGAAATAACGCAAGATCTGTTGGATAAGGGAATAATTAGGCGTTCGCGGTCTGAGTACGCAAGTCCGATAATATTGGTGAAAAAGCAAGATGGTAGTGATCGTTTGTGCGTAGATTATAGGGCTCTCAATCGTGTCACAGTTAAAGAACGTCATCCAATCCCTTTGATTGATGACCACATTGATCGCTTGGGGAAATTCAGTTACTTTTCAAGCCTCGACATGGCTACAGGATTCCATCAGATAAGACTGAAAGAGGAGTGCATACACTTAACTGCCTTTGTTACCCCCGAGGATCATTTTGAGTATCTTAGAATGCCGTACGGTTTAGCTAACTCACCAATAGTATACCAGCGCATTATAAATGACACACTGCGTGATCTAATAAATCAAGGGAGGGTTTTAGTCTACGTCGATGACGTGCTTCTGCTAAGCAATAGTATTAGCCAGGGTATGCAACTCTTACACGAAGTATTAATAACCCTTACCAAGGCTGGGTTCTCTATAAATCTGAAAAAATCATTTCTTGTAACCGAGGTGGAATACTTAGGTAGAGTTGTTAGCGAGGGTCAGGTGAGGCCGAGCCCAAGAAAGGTCAAAGCCTTGGTTAACACAGCTCCGCCGACAAACGTTAGACAAGTGCGTCAACTACTTGGCCTCGCTGGCTATTTTAGACGGTATATCCAAGACTATGCCACTAAAACGGCCCCTATCGCTCATCTGACTAGGAAAGGTGTCCAGTTCCAGTGGACATCGGAACACGAATCAATTCGTAGGCATTTAATACACCGGTTAACAAGTGAACCCGTATTAGCCATATTTGATCCCTCGTTACTCAGCGAAGTTCACACGGACGCAAGTAGCGCCGGCTACGGAGCGATACTACTCCAAGTCCAGACTGATGGCAAAAAGCGGGTCGTCGCTTACTACAGCAAAGTAACGCAGGGTGCCGAACGAAATTACCACTCCTACGAGTTGGAGACCCTAGCTGTAGTAAGAGCGCTCCAACATTTTAGACATTACCTGGTAGGCTCAAAATTTAAAATCGTCACTGACTGCAATGCTTTAAAGTCCACCGAGCGGAAAAAAGATCTCTTGCCTCGAGTAGCCCGTTGGTGGATTTACTTACAAGATTTTGAGTTTTCGATAGAATACCGCAAGGGAGTACTAATGCCCCATGCAGACTACCTAAGCCGAAATCCAGTTGCTCTCGTAAATCTGATATCAAGGCCTCGTAATTGGGCGCAAATAGCGCAAGCAGCCGATAACGAGACACTGGGGCTGATCCAAAAACTTCAGGATGGCGAACTCGACCCCAACCGGTACGTAATCCAGAACAACCTCCTTTATTACAAATACACTCCGGTAGGCCTAGAGCCGAGATTGTTGTGTTATATACCCAAGGGTCATCGGCTTAGTCTCCTCAGAGTGTTTCATGACGAACACGAACATATTGGGGTTGACAAAACTGTGGACCTCATCTTGAAACATTTCTGGTTTCCGGGCCTAAAACAGTTCGTTTGCAAATACGTAGCACACTGCCTCATATGTATATCGAAAAAACGCGTCCCAAGAGCACCATTACAGAATATCACCTCCTGGGAAAAGCCCGATATGCCTTTCCACACCCTACATATGGATGCTCTGGGTCCTCTCCCGGTTTGCAATGATTATAAGTTTATACTCATTATAGTGGACGCGTTTACGAAGTTTACACTTTTATACCCAATGTCTCGACAAGAAGCATGCGAGTTAAAGCGCGTCGTTTCACAAGCTATATCCCTATTTGGTACACCTAAATTAATTGTAACCGATAAAGGGCGTATGTTTGAATCGAACGATTTTGTGACATTTGTTAGCGAGATGGGTTGTGATCTCCACCACATTACTCCTGAGATGCACCATTCTAATGGACAAGTGGAAAGGTACGTTAGAACGGTACTTAATATGCTCCGTATTGAAGTAAACCAGAACAACGCATCATGGCCCGACACTCTTTGGAAGCTCCAGCTGATATTAAACGTCACGAAACAAAAAGCTACACAGACGTCACCTATGAACCTTCTCATCGGCATCGAGGCAACAACTCCCGTTATTCGCGCATTGGTGCGCGACGTAGCCATCGAAGGAGAATCTCCTAACAGAGAAGCCTTAAGAGAAGTATCTCGACGTAGATCGCACCAGCTGCTGAAAGAAAATCAAGCCAAACAAGATGAACTTGTCAACCGACAAAGACGGCTTCCTAGGAAATTTAACGTCAACGATCACGTATTTGTTATTAAGTTTTCACAGAGCACAGGGAAGCTGGACCCGGGCATGCGTGGCCCGTATAAGGTGATCAAAGCCCTGCAAAGTGGGCGCTATGAACTACGCTTGCTGGGCGGAGCATACGGCAAAACCACTCAGGCTGCGGCACAGCACATGGTTTTGTGGCGAGGCGAGTGGTGTCCTGAGACGTGTGCAGCGTTCTTCGAAAGTGAGTATGGCTGCATAAAGTAAGGTGTTGTTAAGTTAGTCTTCCACCTTACAAGTCGCCAATGTACACACTAAGGTGTTGTTAAGTTGGTCTTCCACCTTACGTGTCGTCAATGTACATACTAAGGTGTTGTTAAGTTAGTCTTCCACCTTACGTTTCGTCAATGTACATACTAAGGTGTTGTTAAGTTAGTCTTCCACCTTATGTGTTTAATGTACATGCTAAGGTGTCGTTAAGTTAGTCTTCCACCTTATGCGACCCCAATGTACACATTAAGGTGTTGTTAAGTTAGTCTTCCACCTTATGCCAATGTACACATAGGTGTTGTTAAGTTAGTCTTCCACCTTATGTGATACCAATGTACATACCAAGGTGTTGTTAAGTTAGTCTTCCACCTTAAATAACGACATTTGTTGACACTGGGTGTTGTGGAAGTTAGTCCTTCCACCCAAACTTAAATTCATGTAGCAGCGCTTATAAATGTTATGTATGTGTAAATCTATATGTACGATGTTTGAATTAAGTGAGAGACGATGGCATGTATGACAATGAATGGACATATGGCTTTACCTCTTTTTCCTTCAGGGCCGACAAGAGATTCTTTATCAAATTACAGATGACGACGATGACGAGCCTGAAAGAACACCTACGCCCTCAGTAGGGCTGTCCATGCCTTTGCTGGAGCCCGACATAGCGGATTCACCAGCACCAGGAGTCGCTGGTCCCAGCGGAGTCCTTTGGTGAGCTGATGCCGAGGACGGCAAGCCGTCAGGAGAGGCCGTGTCGGCGGTACCCCCGAAAAGCAGCCCTCCTACCCTGCACTCTCTATAAATATCGCAGAGAGCCATCAACTCGGCCATTTTGCCTCGCGCGCCCGGAACGGACAGATTTCTCTCTCGGTACGGACAGTCGACTCAAAATTCATACGAGCCATTCACTTCGCGTCTGGTAAGCTAGATTTGTGCCTTTACGTGTATAGAATAAGTGTTTGAAGTGTTACAGTTCTGTTATTTGGTTTAATTTTTGTATGTTAAATCAATAAATTATGTTACCCTAATATTGTTTTTTTTTATAAATTTGCTATTTAAATCTTACAATATATATATATATATATTCTTTCCAAAATTCTCGAGAACATTTTGAATACGAGACTTAAAGCTTTTTTGGATCACAATAATATTATAGCTGAGAATCAATTTGGTTTGTGAAGGGAAGATCTACTGAGGCTGCTACTCTGTTACTCACAAACACAGTGACCAGTATCTCGATGGCAAATTTAAGGTCGTTGCATATTCTTGGTCCTATCGAGGGCCTTCGATACTGTTCCAACCACCTTGCTTTTGAAAAAAAAATGGAACTGATAGGTGTACGCGGAAGAGCGCTGGAAAATTTCGCAGCTATCTATCCGTACTCAGTGTGTCAAAATTGGGAACATTACTAGTGATACCGCCACAAATATTGGAGTTCCGCAAGGAGCGTACTGGGTCCCACTTTTTCCTGATATTTATTAATGATCTTCAGTCGAACCTTTTTGTAAAATAATTACATATGGCGATGACAAGACCTTAATAGTACATGGTGGGATTGGGAGAAAACAAGACGCCGTGCTGAAGAGGCACTAAGTAAATAAAGTCTTGAAATGGCTTAACAGCAATATACTAACATTGAACGTGGACAAGACGATATTAAAATATTATATAAAGCTAATACTGAAATAATAAAGTTGTACTTTTTTAAACGCCTAATTAGAATCAGAATCAGAATGCCTATAGTTTACTTTTAAGGAAGTTTATTTCACAATACTTTTTAAAGAAATAAATATATTGACAGTTGCATCGCAATATATTTTTGATAAAATAACGTACGTACGTAAGAATATCCACACTTTTGAAAAAAACAGTGATCATCATAATTTTAACACTAGGAATAAAAACAAACTTGCTGTTCCGAATCTTCGTCTTCACAAAGTAGGGAAATCTTTTGTCGGAAATTGTATAAAGTATTTTAATAAAGTGCCACAAAATATTGTTGATTTGCCCTTGCATAAGTTTAAAGCTTTAATTAAAACTACCTTGTTGAAAAAAGGATATTACACAGTAGATGAATATTTAGCAGACAAAATTTTGTGGTGTTAGTCTGCCTGCATTGTGTTCCAGGAGCAGACGCATATAATTGAATTGTATAAATTTGTTATTTGACCAAACTCTGTAAAACCAAGTATTGAAAAGAGTAACCCACGAGTTTCTTGCCGGGATCTTCTCGTTGGATGGCAGCATTCCGAACCGGTGGTAGAGTCATTAGATTTAATAAAAAAAATATACTGTTTTGACGATTCAAAAGTATCTGTAAATATTTATTTGAATAAAGCATTTTTCAATTTCAATTTCAAAAAAAAAAAATATTTACTTTAAAAAAAACTTGTAGTAGGAACAACCTTTAAAAGTAAATTTTAACTGTCCTTCCTGAGTCGTTAGAAAAGAAAGAAATAAACGTAGATTGTATTGTAGTGATTAAAAAAAAAATTAAACGTCGATTCTTCTTCTAGCCGCGTATTTAAATCGTATCGTAGATTTTATAGAAATTTAGTCCCGGAACTTTTTGAATGCACTGTGTAAGTAAGATTTTTCACCTGACCCCGTATTATAGAAAGAAGTTATAATAACTTAATAAAACCACGTGCTAGACATGACCAGTGTTTTATTCTCTGACGTTAGAACAGTGTTGCCACTATATGGAACACCTGTATAGAGCAGTTAATTATTGTATGTGATATAGACCTCCATATTCTGATTATAACTTGTTTGAGACCTATCCTATGTAGAAAGTTCTAAAAAAGGTTTGTAAATCAACCAAGAAGGTAGTTTTATGTGGAGACTTCAACACAAATATTTTAAAATGATCCCAAAGCTCTGTCCGGTTCATTAATCTGTTTAAGTCTTTTAATTTAAATAATCAATTTGCTGAGCTTACAAGAGTTACTCCTACTACAGCTACATGCTTAGATAACATTTTTAGTGAAAATATTGTACTTAAAAATCAATAATGAATTGCTTACAATCAGCCCACTGTCCACACAGTGGGCACAATTTGAGCACAGTCATGTCTCCATAAATTAATGTCTCCAATAAAAATGTGTGTAATTTATGTCTCCAAAATCATAGCTCATAAGCTCTGCAATATTTGTTTTAGAGGAGACGACGAGTAGTTAGGTAAACTACACCTCTCTGGGCTCCCTGGCAGCTATAAACCTAAGATCGTTGCTCTACAAAGTGCATGCATGAAAATAGGTGCAGACTCTGTTAAAGTAGAAACATTACGACATGTCAAAATGAATATTTTAAATGCATTTCCAGTAAGTCATAGAAGAGAAGGATACAATAAACCACTTAACAAGGGACCTTATGGACATACCTATAGCTCAGTGCATGTCAAAAACTAAATAGAAGAAACTGCAAAGTTCAAGCTACGCTACTGCTGTCATAGCTTATGTTTACTCGGGTGATTCATGGTTTGTTGACTCTGGTGAGTCAATGCATATGACCAAATGCAATAAAATGCTGAAAGTTAAAAAATAAACCCGGCAGCTAAAAATTTTTTTTTAAACTCTCATAAATGTTTTTAAAATCTGTGATTTTGAATTTATATACTTTTAATTGACTCAGTGAATCTCGCGCTATGAAGAGAAATCTAATGATATGACATGTTAAAATTCGTGAATCCGTTTAGGCTGCAATACGGAACATCTGGGGGCACAGTAGGGGCACGAAACAAACACTGCCGTACCATTCTTTACAGGATCCATTTCGCCGCATTTTCAGGCCCCAATTTGAGACCCTTTGGATAATACCAGAGTGCTGAAATTTTCGTCATCTTGTAAGATATAATAACATACTTTAAACCCAAAATTTCAAGTCTGTAGTCATTTAGTTCGGACGTTAAGCGAAAGAAAAGTTTCGCATTTTCGACAGAAGACACTCACTCATTCATGATCATCAAAATAGAACTATGTAGTACTTCCCATTAACTCAAGAGTGCTGAAATTCGGTACAGAGTTAGGATTTAATGGCCACATAAAGGGATAACTATAAAAACTTGGATAATCGAAGATCTGGAGTACCTGGTGACCCTGCTTAGATAACAAAATCATGACGATCGATCCATCACTGTTTGTACACATCAAGAGTGAATTAATCATCTCTTATTACTTCCCTAATTTCAAGTAGCAGAGTGGCGCAGTGGAAGCGTGCTGGGCCCATAACCACTTGAAATTAGGGNTGATGAGCTAATTACTTTGGATCCTTGTAGCATTAGGTGTCATTTAGTTATTATGGAAAAAATACTGACATTCACACAACGCCGTCTAGCCATCAAAACAACTTACAACAATACCAAGATAATAATCTAAGGAAGCTCTTAAACGTACATCACAGGAATCTGTTGATAACGCTTGAATGCATACAGCGTAAATAATCAACCTACAATTGATTCGATAATCGATAATCGACTAGGAGCTACCCTAATCAGTGATGCTACGCCAAACGCCTCTGAAGACCTACAATATTATTGCTACAGACAGTTTGAACTCTGCTGTTATGTCATAGGAACTGTTTTAGAATACAGTGTTAATTATTTAAGTTTGCAAAATCAGTGGGATTGAGGAGACAAGTGAAGTAGATTGGGGGTTTGCGAGTGACTTTCGATTACGTACACACGTATGGCGACGAGATTTAAACCAATGTAACCTCTATTCCTTCCGTGTAAACGGAATATTTACACTGCACTTGAATATACCAGTGTGACTAACCAAATAGATTGTGGTTATTTGTTTGTTTGTTACTCTTAAACTAATGTCAGCAGTTAAAGGTGTTTAGTGAAAGTAACTAAGACTTGATAATTTTGCTGTAAAATTATTATTATTCCACGACACTGCCCTGTGGCCGTCACCGGTTATGACAGATGTTTGGTCTCTTTAACCCAGTTATTTATCTTTCTGAAACTCATAAGAACATAACATTCACATAATGTAATCATAGCTCGTAATCTTCTTATGGATATGCTATGTGGAGGGTAGGTTCCTTGTGTTACTTATATTAAAGTTGAAGATACAAACGCTAGTACAGCGTTTACAAACCACGAAGACTTAGCCTTTCCTGAGAGGATATTGTGCATAATGATATGTTCATCATATGTACGTTTGTGTGTTTCACAAAATTTGCCCATTGCCCGGTGAAACTGTAAAGCCTATCTGCGACTAAAAGCAGTAGACAGTTCGAAGAAAAACAAAATTTCCTTCAGTAAATAATGATCGACGATTTCAATAAATGCTGATTAACATTTTATTAGGTATATAATACAATTAAGAAACCTAACCTAACCGTGGGTATAACTATCAATTACAAAAAAACAATGTTTTGAAGTGTATATGTCGGTTAGGATGCTCTATAAGTGATACGCTTGATTATGAATAAGGCGTTGAAGGAGACCAATAACTTATAGATAGTAATTACTCTCCATCAATGCCCCACCGCGCCCACCCGGCCGTCTATTGGGCAATTTTACTAGCTGCAAAAGTGCAAAACACACTTATTTCACGAGACAATGTGTGGCTCTACGGTGGTATTTACCTAGAGGGTTATCGACGTAAATACAAAAATTAAGGTCTTTTTAATGGAGAGTCATTGATATTAATATCCACTGACATTCACACAACGCCATCTAGCCCCAAGTTAAGCGTGAAGCCTGTATTATGGATACCAAACAACGGATACATATACTTGTAAATTTTTTTCTTGTAAATACATATTATGCATAGAGAACACCCAGACCATTACAAACAGACATTTTCATGCACTCAAATGATTGTACTGCCCGGGGAACGAACCGAACCCGTCTCAACCGCTACACCAAATGGGTCGGCAAGATTATGATTGATAACAATCATATTTCACGTCCCAGTTCGACAAACTCGGATAGTCGTACAGATATTGAAACTGCCCACTATTCTTGAAGTGACGTCACAAATTTATGCCATCCAAGTGAACTGGTAGGGCCGCACTCGAATTGCTGCAATCTATCTTACGTCAGACATTGCTCCGCGCGCATCGCCGGCTCATGGTAGCGAATTGGCGTCAATTGAATTGAGTAATGAATTGCGTTTCAAATGACTGCTGCCCATGACTTGTTATATGACACTTTTAATTTATTTCTTGTTAACCAACTTAGAAAAAAGTTACTGAATTAGACCCTATATATAGAAGGTGTTTAACGCATGGACCAACAGGATTTTTTTGGGGGATTGGTGGGCTTCTGCGCTACTTTTCTTCGGTCGACGCAATGTATTAAGTTCACGGTAGTTGGGATATGACTATTTGAATATTTTATTTAAAATCCCAACAAAATCATGACTTTAAATCGTGATAATATTAAATTATTCTTTCAATACCGTAAGATGACTTGTCCTGGTATTTTGTAGTGTATTCTTATTCTAAATAAATGTTTACTTGATATAATTCATATCGGGAAAAAGAATTAGGACCTTGGAAAGACTTTGAAATCTTGAAAAACTAAAATAAACTTAGACAATGCATCTACCGGGAAAGTAGCGTAAGCGTAATCTTGTCTTTCCTGCGTCAATCACCCCGTATATACCAAGACCAATAGTAAATCAGTAATATACCAATTAGAGCGTCGGTGGCTCAGTGGTGTGGACTGTCGCCTTCCTACCGGGAGGGCTGAGGTTCAAATCCCGACACGTACCAATGTATTTTCGAATTTTCGAAAAATATATGTACGTTATCCGACGCTCTTACGGTGAAGGAAAACATCGTGAGGAAACCTTCATGCACGCCTGCGAAGAGATTCGAAGGTTGTGTGTAAAGTCGTCCAATCCGCACTGGGCCCGCGTGGACGACTAAGGCCTAATCACCCTATACGGGTAGGCTCGTGCCCCTCGGTGGGGACGTTTAATGAGCTGATGATGATGATGATGATGATACCAATTAAATACAGTTGTTACAGTAGACCAAAGTCAAAATAGAAAAATAATAATAATAACATAAAACCTGTTAATAAAAACAAAGATATCCCAAACATAGTATACCTTAACCATACAAACCGTAGGGAACGTTAAAAATGACGTCTCACTCAGATATTCATAACAAGGAATATCAATGTAAGCGCCGTCGCAGAATACAAAATACCTATTAGCCACAAAACTGTTCAGAATACACAATCGTATTTACTTTTATGTCGGTTCGTGTCGTACTCATAATACCTATTTGTCTGAGACTTTGATCTCGACGTGAGCTTTAACATAAGAGATTTAAAAAAAAAAACAATAACCTATACTAATCAATTTTTATTTCTCTCTCTCTCTTCAACCTATTGCAGTCCACTGCTGGACATAGGTCTCCCCCATTTTGCGCCAGACATCCCAATTTTTATTTATTTAACACATATTCTAAGTTGTTTATAATATTAAAATAATTTAATTGTGGTAAAAATAAAAAAGAAGATAGAAAAACCGAATATCTAAAAATCACCAAATAATGTCCTAAATTTCTGTCCAAGCTGCTGCTTGGTAACATGCCTATGGCTGGCTGCATTTCCACGCTGAATGGCGAAACTAATAAATATAATAACCTATACGTTTTAAGCATCATCATAGCTTTTTTTGTTAGTATTTTTTTTATCCGTAGGATCCTCTCACTCAATGAACAGACGAATTACGCTGGTGGCTGGAAAGGTCGCTTGGTGATGCTGGATAGAAAAACTGGAGACTGGGATATCTACTACAGAAGGAAATAGATTTATGTCGTGTCGTGGGCTACGATAGGATAAAATATGTAGAAAATCTTATTCTGTTTCGTCTAATTTATCAGCCACTTTACCAAGAGTTTATTATACTATTTACAAAAGTTATCGAAGTAAAATTGTGTTATGTAGGGTATTTATTATTTATGTATGCAAATAACTTTTATTTTATTGCTGTTGTACAACCTGTATATATAAGATTGTGACTAGCCCAATGATGTTTAAATGGGTTTCACGAAGATGTAAAACTGAAACACTATGTGTGGCCAGCAATGCTGAGTTTGTAATGAATTATTATTTTTAAATAAGGATGTTTTTTGTTAATGTATTACATACCTGTTTGTGGCTCAAAATAAAAAATAAAAAAAAGTATGTTTATCCGTTATTTAGAACCCATATTACAGGCAAATGCTTAGTATGGGGCTAGAATGTGTAAATGTCATTAAATATTTATTTTAGTCCTGGACCTCCGCTTTTACCATCTAGCCTCCTCCAGTAACCTTTGGGGCTGGAGGGTGTTCTACACTACGTTTTTAATACACGGTCTCCACTCCAGAATTTATCTACTCCAACGGTCGTCGGTTCTGCAAAAAGTATGTCCAGCCCACTGCTATACCAACTTGCTGATCTAAGGAGCTATGTCGGTAACTTTAGTCCTCTCACGAATAACGTAATTTGTGATGATCGATTCGATGAAACGTTTAACACATAGATACATTTTTGCTCCATCATCTAAAACACTCAAAATGGTTCTTATTTACAGAGCGAAACCAGAAGTAATTATTGAATCTAGAAACCGGGGCAAAGACAATCATGAATTCTGTTTCCCTCAACGCAATTCTAAGCAAAAAACTTCGGATCCGTTCATAAGGTCCCTTTGTCACCAAGAACCGATATCAGAAATAATATCTTACTGATATACCTTAATAATACTTGGTTTCTACCACTCGATACTGAGTCGTCTAGGTAGATACCATCGCAGTGTTAGATATCGTCCCGTGAAATAAGTGTGATATACACTTTTGTGTTTCGGATGAGGTCACTGCAGCTAGTGAAATTACCGGGTTTTCAAAAATCTGTATCTGAGACCGTTTAGCAGTTTAAAAACTCTTATACTAGGATAATCTGATATCAGATCAGAACTAAGAGGATGCACTTATAAAACTGTGCCAAAAGCAGCAAGTGTTGGCGGACCTTAGGAACTCTTCCTTACCTTATTTGTTTCTAATAAACTTTTGGATGGAATTAGTACTTTCCCAATTAATGTATTTATTTCTAATGTTAGTTCATATGACTGAATGTTATATAATGAGAAAAAAAAACCAAACATAAGATTATTTTTTCAACTCTAACTAAAACATTATAAAATGATGATTAATTTGCATTCAAGTGAAACAAGCTCCTATAAAACCAAGAGTCCAATAATCTGTATTTATTAAAGTACGCCCGGAGAACTTGACCAGTTTATGGATAACGAGATAAGTTTGGCCAAGTCGATGGTTGATCTTTGCTTATCTACGGACAAAATGTTCAATGTATCTTTGAACTGTTATTCAACCTCTGTTAAGATTGTTTACTACAGTTATGTTTTATATGTGAGTTTGTCATTACATAGTATAGATTTATTGTTTTATTGTAAATAGGAAAATTAAATTTTATAATTAACAGTAAAGATGGCGCCATCTGTCAAAAATGTATTTTCTATGTAAATTTTAGTTCTAAATGTACTCACTAGATGGCACCATCCTTAGTTACATCGCGGTAGCAATGTGTTTCCCGAAAAGGGTTAAATACGGCGCCAATTATAAACGTTATTGAAGTCAATTTGATAGGTTTATACATATATATATTTCATAACCATTACTTTTGAATTACAATTCTACATTCTTTAAAACATAAACCACCTCTAAGGAGTACATTACTAAGAAGAGATATCCAAAATCAGTAAGTCACACTAACTAACTGAATGCTGATCATAATAGGGTCATTAATTATGACAAATGTAGCATATATTATATATGTGTTGAGCAAGGGTGAGTCAATCTCTTACCACTTTGAAGGTACTAATCTTCATTATATGCCCCACCGTATGGCACAAGCCTACTCGTTAAGGGAGTATAGGCTAAGGCCTTTCCACGCAGGCTCAGTGCGTATTAGCCGACTGCTTTTCACACGATGTTTTCTTTCATCGTAAGAGCTTCGCATAAATGTACATATAATTTTGAAAATACAAAAATACATTGGTACGTGGCGGGATTTGAACTGCACCCTCCAGAACGGAATACAACAGTCTACATCAATAAGTCACCTACGGTCATATACTAGCACTTATCATATAAGTTTTAACATTTGGTAAGGGTTATATTGTTTTTACTAGGTTGTTTTCCATCATGTAAAAACATAAATGAAGCAAAATAAAAAAGGTACATACCGAGAGATCTAGGTAGGCACAACCACAAATATCGTCCCGTAAATCAGGATTGTTTTGCACTTCTGTGTTTCGAGATGACGGTACTGTAGCTAGTAAATTACCAGGTATAAGAGACTGTCGTCTCGAAAGCAGTGCAGTATTGATGGATGATAATATCTACCTTCTGTTATCAATTTCCTTTAACACTGCATCTGGCATGGTCAGGTCTATCACTTTACCACCAGATTTACTGATCGCCACACCCACAAAATGAGATGAAAAAAATAAAAGTACCAGGCTCCCATAACACTTGTGGAAATGTAGTTAAATAACGTCCTTTTAATTATTCCCTCCTGACTAAGCTGGCCTAATAAAACGTATGTATTATTAAGCATCCGTGTTTCGCCGGTTTAGATCAGAGACAAACGAGATAAGTTTCGGGGAGCCGATCTTTACTAATGTCGGATGTCAGGAGATATCTTTCGATTAGAGCTCGTAAGTGTTGTAATAAAGCTGTTGTTTGTGTAAATAAACCAGTAATTGTAGCATTTATGTTCAGGCTAAGTTCAGACTTTCCCGAAACAAAAAGCTTTGGGAAATAAATTGTCTCGAATGAACCTAGGGAGTTTTGCGAATGGCGTATTAACATGGAATTATTGTTACGGCATCTTAGAATTACCACCATGTTGTAATGGTTGCTTTATCTTGCAAACATTCTTACTCTTGCCAGTATATTTTAGTCAGAGTATGTTGAAAAAATAAATAAAAGGTACTTCCCCAAACTTTATATCAATAAAAAAAAACTTGTTGTTATATAAAGCACATTTCTATTTATTTGACTATAAGTTGCAAAAAAAATCTATTATCAAATAAACATTATATAAAAGGCCTATTAAGGTGATCGACATTTTAATATTTAGAGTACATTATTCCTTATTAGGGCTCTTTAGCCATATCTTAATTCTAATGTAAAGAAGAAAATAATTACCATTTGAAATAACAAATATATGACTAAAATTTCGTAGAGATGTGACCTCAGTCTCATTCTTTCTGGCATATAACGGTGAGTGTTCCAATGAATTATTCCGACTCGTTTCTGCTTCCACATTTCACCACCGTACATCCAAGCCAACTTTAAATTGTATACGTATCACGTAGATGACTAGAAGTCTTTTGCAGTATGTTTTTGTTGTTATTTTCATAAATATTGACACAAAACTGTAAAATCAGTTACCGCTTGAGATATATCTTAACAATAGTTGAGATATATAATAACCCTTATAAGGCCGGAAACGATTTGTATACCAACTCTATTGCACATTTAAAGTCATTGTGCGGTATCATTCACTATCAGAAAAGTTGTGTACTAGTTAGTTTGCACCCTATAGCATTAGAAAAATACAGATATCGTCTCACCGAATTGAAAAGTGTATCCTTCAATAAAGTATTTTTTGGGTCGAACTGTATGAATATAACCACATGACATCAACTAGAGAATTATCATAATTATGTGTAGGATCAAGATAAATATCGAAAGGAGTATATATTTGAAAAATAGAAAAAAAATTTTTCGCCCACTATCTCTTAGATAACATAAATGCATGCAGTGGCTAGAATAGAATATAGAGCGTCGGTGGCTCAGTGGAGTGGACTGTCGCCTTCCTACCGGGAGGGCTGAGGTTCAAATCCCGACACGTACCAATGTATTTTCGAATTTTCGAAAAATATATGTACGTTATCCGACGCTCTTACGGTGAAGGAAAACATCGTGAGGAAACCTTCATGCACGCCTGCGAAGAGATTCGAAGGTTGTGTGTGAAGTCGTCCAATCCGCACTGGGCCCGCGTGGACGACTAAGGCCTAATCACCCTATACGGGTAGGCTCGTGCCCCTCGGTGGGGACGTTTAATGAGCTGATGATGATGATGATGAGTGGCTAGAATAGAACCCGAAATATTTGTTGGCGTTGCCAATTACTTTACCATTAACCCATTGAATGCTAGAAATCTAGACAATAAAAAATCTACTGCCTGGCGGTTAAGTATCATGGGCGTCAAAGGTTAAAACCACATCGATCATCAGATCAATATGGTGGTCGTTATACTTGTCATTAAAATATTTTGCTTTACCAAACATAAATAGCTCGTGCCTAAATCAATTCAAATGGGGACAAATCAATCTAAACGGTCTCGTATGAATATTTATTTAAAATTCTTAATAAATATTCATACGTTGTTTGTATTATTTATCAAGCGATAAATTACAATTTAAATATCATGCTTAGCAATAACCATTTTGCAATACCGTGTTACTAAAACTATCGTAACAACTAGATAAAACAAAGTGAGCCTTCCAAAACATCGCCTTATCTCCTCATCTAACTTGTAATGAGATCGACCAAATGTTACCATATCCAATCAAGGTATCCCCACATACTAGTTCCTAGACAACTTCGGAACATATGTTAGCTCATAGCAGTACAGTACAAATTACTACATTGATCCAAGAAGTTGATTAAAGAAATAAGTGCGGTCGGCAGCGGGTCGGATATGTAGTAACTTTTCGGGATTATGCTATCATTCGGAG